>SCDS01000572.1:0-30193 GCA_004149465.1 Drosophila nigromelanica
AAGATAGCTATAAAATCAAGGCAACAGTTCAATTGGAAAAAGACAGAAGTCGATTTATCGCAAAAATATATAGTAAATATGAGCAAGATAATGTGTTTACAAATCGCATGAATAAATTATAATACCATATGCTGGGGCTATATTAAAGTCGTATAATTAAACAGATTGCTGAATAAAACTATTAACTGCTGTATAGTTATAAAAAGTGGCTAAACACGTTTTTGTGAACTACTTTTTTTTTTTGCTTAGCCAATTATCAGACTGAAGCAGAGTCGAGAATTTTGAGAGGCAAAAACAAAGCAAATCTCGCACATTAGTGAAAGTCTGATAAAATCGCTAAAAAAAAAAAAAAAAAAAAAAAAACAAAAAAAAAAAGCTGAAGCAATTAGCACTCGTTATTCTTAACCATGAATCATTCGAGTAACTTGTTGAATATTTTGTTTTTTGCGCAGCTGCCTCGAATACATCACTAGACGCCGGCGCCGTTGCGGCTGCCCAGGTGGACGTGTGGCGACGCCAATCGATGCGACGCGCCATCGCGACGCCGACATCGACGGCGATGGATGACGAAACCAAATCCGCCGCTGAGGAGGAGGCGCCGCACACAGCCGCACTGCTGCTGCAGCAGCAGGACAATTGCCAGCCGGCACCGGAGCGGGAGCAGCGTGCACTTCAAATGCTGACCGAGGCGCACATCTTTGACAATCTGCTGCTGAACGAGCAGCGCACGGCGCGCGCTCAGAGCGAGCAGCTCGAACAGCGGCCGCGCCAATACGGCCGTCGTCTCGAGGGACATCCCTCGATGAGTCCTGTGCGCGGCTTGGGGCTCGTCTCGCCGCTGAGCCGGCCGCAGAGTGCGCCAGCGCAGACGCAGACCCAGTCGCATCTGGAATTGGAGACGCCCACACATGCCATGATGTCCACGCTCTGCTCGGAGCTGAGCTCGGCTCGCTCCTCGCGCATACCCAGCCCCGTCTCGCTGGTCAGCAGTGGCAGCAGCAGCAGCGACAGCTCCACGGTCAGCACTGCTGCCGATCAGGATCGGGATCAGCTGGAGCTGGCACAAACCCAGACGACCATCTGCAGCGCCAGCAGCTCCAGTTCCACGCCGCTCGAGCCGCAGCTGTTGCGTGAGAAGTGCGGCTTCAATAGCCAGTGGCCGCATGCCGCCAGTCGCACCCTGGCGCTGCTGGGCTGCACCCTGGGCGTCTTCAATCTGTGCCGGTTTGCGGTGCTGACCATCAACTATGGCGGTAATTTCCTGCTGCAGTTTCTGCTGCTGATGCACTTAATGGCACTTTGGCATGTTGTTTTTGTAACTTATGCAGTTGGAGCCGTGATCGAACATTGTGAAAAGTGTGCATTAAAATAATTTTTTTTGTTTGCATGTTTTTCTTTCTCGCACGCTTGCAACATTCTCATTGGCAATTGGTTTGGGAATGTGTGAAAAGCGAATGTGAGACAACCACTTGGATCATATTATTGATGCTATATGGATGACCTATAAAATTATAGGTAACGGCCCTTTTTATCGACACACAATTCCATTGTCTTTGTTTTTATTTACTGCTTTTAATTCCCAAAGGAATTTATTAATTATAAGTGATAATTACACAACTAGTTCAAAGTTTTCACTGACAACTTTTCCACTTTAATTTAGATTAGACAACCCCGCCCCAGACAAACTGACAAATGTCAAGGTCAAGTCGTAAAATCATCAAATAAAAAACAAAAATGTTCGACTTTTCAAGCGCAACAATGTGAAAAGATACAACAAAAGCGACAAGCATAACAACAATAATGAAAAAGAAAACCAGAAAACCTTTGAAAAAAAAAGAAGTTGTGTCAAACCACAAAATTACATGCCCAAAAAATTATTGGACATGTCAAGACGTTGTGGCCCAGCGTTTTGGCCATTTCGTTTTGTTTTGAATCTTGTCAGACGCGTCCAGCGAAACGTTTGAATGCATTGGCCGCTTGGCTAGTCAGTTGGTCAGTTGCTTAGTGGGTTAGTTGTCGGGTGGTTGCTGGCCGGTTACATTGGACATTGAACCACATTTGTGGTCTGAGCCACAGCAAAAAACAATCGAAATGACCTTAACGTGCTCACATTATCGTGACATTCACAGCACACAGTACACAAAAATAAACGTATTCGAATTGCAGCTGATATACGATTATGCATAGCCATTGCCAGAGACATATCCATAAAAATCTATCAACTGCAGTAGCTACAACTGCGCTTTAAAATGAATTGAGAACATTTATGAGTCTGCCGGGCATAAATAGAGATTATTTCAAAGAGCAATTGTTGTTAGCAGTTAAAGCTTCAGCTTGTAAAGTTTTATTAATTTTTTATTTATTTTATGTCTATTGATTGTGAATATTGTTAAATGTTTATCCTATAAAAGCACATAATTAAAATTTCTATTTTTTACAAAGTAGTCTGACGAACATTTAAGGATCTACATTAAAATAATATATAAAATAAAATAAATAAATAAAAAAAATTGATTTTATTATTTTTAAAATAAAAAATTTTTAAGATAAAAACCAAGTTATTAAACAAATTTTTTTATTAAAAAACAATTTATCAACAAATTTTTTGATTACAAAATAACATTTTTTATTATAAATGGGCGCTCAAAAAATTTTTTTCAAGGCAGCTATTAAATATACTAGTATAAAAAATTTAAATTAAAAATTTTGCTAAATTTACAAAACACAAAAAATGCATTTTTTATGTTAGATATACAAATAATATATATCAACAATTATTTTATTATATTTCGGTAAAGGAAAAAGTTTTCTACATTAACTTAGTTCTCTAACGGAACTTTTTCTTATAGGTTTTCAGCAAATTTTATCAGTCGCTAAACTAAAACTCTTCACACTTTCGACAAAACTCTGTTTAAAGCGGCCCCTTCACTAACCAAGTCACAGTTTTAAAATGAACACAAAATTAAGTTAGTAAGTTTAACAACTTGTATTGCACTTAAAGAGAGAATTGGATCAAGTTCGAGCGTTTTAGCCAATCGGCGTTTTTTTGTTGACTGCCTTCAGCGCATTGTGGAACATGAATTCAAGTGGTTTTTTACTATTATTTATTATTTTGTTTGCATTTTTTTTTTTTTTTGTTTTGTTGTCGTTTAGGAGATTTCGACTGAAATATTATTGATTTATGCGCACGGATCTCGGCACGTATCTCAAAAGCAATCGAGAACGGGGCAGCTGCTGACGTTATAAACTCAAATTAAATGCTAATTAGATGGCTAAACGGATCTGGCACAACAGCAACAATAACTATAACTAATGATATAATTAAGTGTAGAATAAAGTAAGTTCGCCAATGTCTGGCAATGATTTTATGTCACAGCTAAAACTGAATTCGTATTTGAAATCAGATTCAAAACGCGAAATTGAAAGTGCATTTAAGTTGGTTGCATTGTGCAACGCAACGCAGCGAGCAGCGACGACAGCGACGACAAAAACAACAACGACAACGTTGGCTCTATTTATGGCCAAGACAAAAACCGGCCCCAACTTCTTGTCTGCGACTGCATCCGCAATGTTTCTAAACGGCCAAAACGGCGATCAAATGAAAAAAAATACAACAGCAACAGCCACAAATAAAAAACCAAATACTATAAAACGATGTCTAAAGGAAGCTGTGCTCTATTTTTCTGCATCAACTTGTTGTTGTTGCTGTTGTCGATTTTAGCTGGTTGGTTTTGTTTAGTTTGCACGCCTATGGCGCTTAAATGATTTGCGGCTGGCCACGAAAAGCACGAGCAAATGGACAACAGGGCGTATGCTTAATGCCTGGCCATATGTATTCATATACACGCACGTACACACATAAATATAGGCTGGCCCGATCGATGGTTTGGACGGTTGCCACTGCAACAGTTTGGCATTTTGACATATCAAGTGAAAAACTTTGGCGATTTCCGACAAGCAACCAGTTTTTGTTTTTCTTCTGCTCGAGTAGGCTAAGCAAAGGCAACACAACACAACAAAACAAAACAAAAATCAATTTACGAATGCGCATAGATTAAAACTAAAATTAAAATAAATCGAAAAGTTGTGTTTTAATTAAGGCATTGGGAAAGTCAAAAATAATGAAGGGCTTACCTGTTGCTTCTGACAAACGTGTGAAGGCAAGTGAGAAGCCTGACGCGAGTATGTAAATTATATTTCCTGATTCTTTATTTAAATGAAGGGACAACAGTATTGCGAATTGGAGTTACTTAAAGTGAATGTCTGTCGGTTGATTGACAATATGAAGGAGGCGATAGTATTGAATCATGTCTTAAGGTTTATTATAATTACAGCTGGTCAAAAAAAAAAGCTCGAAGATACTTTTTCCAGTTAATTAAATTTATATAATTTATTTATTTTATTTTCTTAAAAATTTAAAATAATTAAAAATTTTTTAAAAAAATTAATTTTTTTCTTCATAAACTACATTTTTTTAAAGAATCAAACTTTAATTTCCAGATTTTTTATAAAAATTTATAAACATTTATTTTTTTGCTTTCCAAACTTTTATGATTATTATTATTATTTCAAGCTAGTTTTAGCTATAAGTTTTTGGTTGCAACTTCATATCCTATCCAACTATCTTTAACAATGTCTGCGTTTGTTTTGCCAGACGTTTGTTAAATTCTCCCAAGACTATTTGGCAAGCATGTTGTCTGCAATCCATAGATGATCTACATATATGTATAAATATATGCGCCATATAAAGAGCACAGCAGCACAATTGTGTGAATTATCGCATGGCATGCAAAGACAATTAAAGACTAGCCCGGAGTCTAAAGACCTCAAGTCAGCTGTCTGTCTGACTGTCTTGCGGTTGTAATAACCCATAATTATATTAGCTAATTTTAGGCCGCCTTTTCGCATATTGGATTACAAACAAAACCAATCAACTGATCAAGTGGTAAGGCCTTCCAAAACAAACACACACAAACACACACAAACACACACACACACACACACACACACACACACACACACATGTGCAGACAATTGGCCATAAATCAGCAGGTAACAAATGCTTAGCATGTGGTGCTGCGGGAGGTGAGGCGGGGGGTCGACTTCATTGCATTGCAGTTATTGTTGTCGTTATAATCAATGAATTACGTCGCATCGGCTGCATCGGTTGACCACAATTTATGGCGATGCCAAACATGAGAATCCGAAATGCGAAGCACAAAAACTGCAAATGCAGCCACACGAGTGGGGCAACTAAACGGTAAGCAAAGGGGATCGGCAGGCCGAAGGGGAGTGGCTGTATCGAGCAGTCGCCTGGCTTTTATGTTGCAATCCGGAGCGCATGCAACAAAGCGCCCAAGTCGCATGCCAACTCACAGCCAAAGCAACCACCAAAACCACCAAGCACCAAGCACCGAGCACCACCGCCGCCGTCAACCCACGTCTGCCGCTGCTGCCACAGCCGGCATCTCTCAATTGTAACTCGCATCTGTTGGGTTCGTTGTCTGACAGAATCGTAACGTTTGTCTCTGCAGTTGTTGCTGTTTTTGTTACTGTTGTTGTTGTTGTTGTTGTGTTTGTTGTGGGCAGCTGCACTGGTTGCTTGACTTGGTTTTTGGCTTGGTTCCATCTGGTCGAACATAGAAAACGACACATTTTGCAAAAGTAAAAGTTCAACATTTTGTCCAGTTGCGCCTTTAAGTGGATGCGACCACTTGCAACATGCAACATGCAACATTTTTGAACGCATTTCGATTGTTCTACAAACTATAGGCTAGAACTTTTAAATCTGTTTATTTTCCTGCTGTACTTTTAAGTTAAATTATATATTGTTCTCTATAAAGAACTTAATGAAGTAGAATTAAATGAAATACAACTTTATAAACAATTTTGATATAATTAAAGTCATAATCTTCACATTTCCTTTTATCAATTATAAGAACTATATGTAAAGAATAGAGCTATAAAATAAATAAATATAAAATAAAGATGAAATAGACACCAAAAGATATAAACTAAAGACAAAATAATTCAAAATTTAATATTCAATTTTATCTCGAACTGGATGAGTTATTAAGATACATTAACTACTCTTTCAAAAATTTGTTACCCAAACACAAGTGTAATTTTTCTAAACAAAAACACACTTCCTTATTATATTAATTATATTTACATTAATGATATGGAAATATATGAAATAGAAAAAGGGTGCACCCAATGGTCATCAATGAGCATCAAGTTTTGTAAACCTTTGAACAGGAAATTTGAATACAGCGATTTTATAGAACCTCGAACCACTTTACGACGAAACGTGTTATTTTAACTTCAATATTTGTATTCAACTTCCGCGGTTCTGTGGAATAAACAAATCGTTTCCTTAATTGATTCTCATTTTAGGAGCATACCACAAATAAAATAATGAATATTAAAATAATTACGAAATAAAACAAAATCGCATAAAAAGATGCCTAAAGCAATTCAAGCTTTTGCATTTTGGAATACCTTTGCTTTATTTATTATTATTAATTTTTTTTTCTTATCTTTTTTTTTAGCTATAGCAGCTTTACCAACCGAACCTTTTGGCGAACTTGCTCTAAAGTTGTATCCATTAATTACAAATCGGATCAAATACAACTTGATTCCGTTCATTTCAAATTCAATCTGTGAACATCTTCCACTTAAAATTATAGCACTCTGTTTTTTGGAAAGTTGTTTGATACGCCCAACAAGGTCGCTTTGAGAAAAAAATAAAAAAAAATTAAATAAATAAATAAAATAAAAATAAATCGTATTGTTTTTCCAGTTAGAAGTCCATTATAGAATCTTTTCAGCCAGACAATAGAAAATGCAAATCTATGTTTATATGCGCAATATAGACAAATCCACTATTCCAACAGGTTTATTTAGTATTTACTGCGTCAAAGCTGGACGAGAAATAATTATGCCAACAATTGCCAAATCGCAGCTTTGCATCTGATACATAATCTCATTTATGCGTCCCATAAAGACCTTTCACTTTTGCGGTACGCATTGCACACGATACCGCCAACTCCCACCGCCGAAAACCCGCCTCTCCCCTCTCGACACTCCCCTCGGCCGGCTCCCACCACTCCTTCTATGGCAGCTCAGCCGCCAATCAGCCGCTGTGGCAGCTTCAGTAGCTACTTACGCCTGTCGGCCTGGCATCCAGTATGCAGTATGCCAGCTCGGCTTGTCGGATTGCAACATTGTGATTCATATTAGAAACACGATCTCTCTCCCTCTCTTGGCAATTGGCCACATGATTATATGTTGCAGTTGCAGTTCCAATTGCATCAAATGCCACCAACCACAACTCTAAGACTTCTCCAAAGTGCGTGCCCTAACAGCTCCCAAGCCGCCCGCCCTTATCACAATCCAGCAAAAAAATGTGGACCACAGCTTCCGCTTCCACTTTGCACGTGAGGAAGCTCATTTCGCTCAAATGCTACAGTGGAAGAAAATTTCACCATCAAATCAAATAGACAATCCTATTTTCTATATGGTAACTTCATTTTTAATTTCTTTTAAAAATTTGCTATTTTGCTACATTTAAATACACTTTTTTTTTGTTTTATAAAAAAGTAATTTTATTGAAGATCTATACAGATACCTGAATATTACAACTCGAAAATGATTTTATTGTTGATTGATTAGAACCAGAAATTAATACTAAGAATTAAAAAATATATGAATGAATACATTTTTAATATTTCCGTAAATCGATGTACTTGGAATATTATATAAAGAACAACATTCTTATTCTTATTAAAATAAAAAAAAGATTTAATCTATTGACATTATTTGTAAAATACATTTTTTGAAACGTGTCCTTTTTTGTAAATTTTTTGCAATAATATATATAGTTGATTTGTTGCAGTGTAGGTGAAAAGCGCTAATGAAGTCATAATAAAGTTGAAATGCAGACATTGAAAGCATTTCCATAACCTTAGATATCTTTGTTCAATATCAGCGATCATGCAATCATCGCATCCACAGTTTCGATATCAAAACGAGATGAGAAATGTGGGAAACAGTCGGCAATTTGCAAAGAAATCGCATATAAGCATAAATTATCGATTTCGCTTAAGTAAAATATCAACAAAAGAAAATAAGAAATGGCAACTGTCAGCTATTTATATTATTTTTTTTTTATAAATCAAATGATTTAATACAATTTTTAGCACTGCCCAAACACTAAGACAGTTATTAACAATAAATCTGTCCATTTTTAGAACTAGAGACAACACAATATAATTTTATATGTTTTTGTTTTGGGTTTTTACCAACTCGAGTGCAGGCAGCAGGTTAACATTTAAATCAAAATTTTAAAACCTGTAAGAAGCTCATTAAAAAAATGTTCAGAACAAACCATTGACATTTATTTAGCTACGAGTTTTTTTTTAATAGAATAAAAAGTTAAGCTTCGCGATTAAACCATAAAAAATAAATGAAATAAATAAGGAATTTCTTTGGTATTTCCCAGAATATATTATTTGGCTGGTCAAAAGTAATTAATGCCTAAAGTAGACGCTTTTTTAATGACTTTTAATTTGATAAATTTCGAAAATCTCGAAATTTAGCCACTCGCCAAACCAATACAAAGACACCTGAACGCTTGCCTGCACTGGTATTGGTGTGGTACATTGGTAGTGGTGGACGCTTCCGCCGACAACTTTCCGAGCGTAACTCACACTAGCAAAACGCACCAATACCAGTGCAAGGCAAGCGGGCGAGCTTTTGGTTTAGTGAGAGAGAGCGCAAAGCGTCTCTCGGCCGAAAGCTTTTCGTTTGCTGTGACGCCGCTCGATTAACTTGGCGCGAGCTGAGCTTGGCGGCGTTTTCAGTTTCGTTTTGACACAAAAACTCTTTGGGGGTATAAAAGTGCGCCACTGACCACAGACAGCATCCAGTCAAAGGTTTGGAATCGTGTGTGATTCTACAAATCCTTTCAACATAATTTCTGCGTTGCTTGTAAGTGTTGGCATACGAACAACGTTTGTTTCAGTTTTCCGTGCAAAATATTCAATTTAAAAACTAAAACCAACATTTTAAGTTATTTTAAAAAAGTTTTGTGCTAAAGTTAAAGTTAGTTTTGTCAAAAAAAAAAAAACAGAAATATTTAAGAATGTTTTAAAAAAAATTGTGTACATATTTTTGTTATTATAAAAACGAAAAAATATAGTTTATTAATATGCAATCCATTTTTTCATTATTTATTTACAGCCTTGGCAAAGCTCAACACACTTCACAATGAAAGTATTCGTAAGTAAACAATAATATTTTTTCCTTTATAAATTATGTGCAATTAATATGGTTCAGAATTATATAAAAAAAAGGGAATTGAATTGTGAGAAATATAGTTATGTTAATTACAACCCCATTGAAGTCAACTCCCACATAGATTAAATCCAACATTTCTCAATAATTCACATATTAATCAGCATAATATTAATAATGAGCAACTTGTCTTTGGCTTTGGGTACTTGACCGCCCCATTCACTTCCTGTCCACAAATTACATAATAACCATATATTGGCCCAAAATAATATAATCAAAAAATTAAACGCAAATGACAAACTTCAACTTGAATCAAATCAAATGTAAATGTCTAATGGCTCGATGACTCTCTTTATTAATATGATAAATGCTCATTCAATTCAATTGCCGGCCACGTTCAGCTCTGCACTGTAATCAAATTGAGCCAGCAACTAATCAATTATGACCACACAAGCTAACGGTAAACGCACTGCACAACAAAGTTGCGGCTGCGCATGCGTGACGTATTTAGCCCGCCCCTCGCATTTTGTCATGAGTGTGCTGGGCGTGTTTGGGGGCCAAGCTTCGCTTCGCTTTGCTTTGCATCGTATTGTTTTACGCATTATGCATGCGTTGCACGCCTGCGTTTCACTTGACCATTTGAAAGCGAAATGTTGTCGCCTCAATTTCTGGCCAAATGGGCGTCATATCTTGATGCATAACTTTCTAATCTGATTACATAAATCACTGAGCGACAATTGCATAACTTGTTGTCATTAGCGCTAGAACAAGTTGCGAATTTTAAATGAATTGTTGTGTGTTTTTTTTCTTCATTTCTTTTAAATTCAGTTCTGCCTAGCCGCTCTGCTGGTGGCCTCCGCCTGCGCCACCGATGAGGTGCCACTGGAGAAGAAGCTGGACAAGCGCGGTCTGCTCGAACTGGGCTACGGCTATGGTCATGCTGGTCTGGATGTTGGCCACCTCGGACAGGGCTCCCTGGTCGGCCATGGCGTCAGCTATGGTGTCAGCTCTTTGGGACACTCTGCGCCCGGCGCCATCGCCTTGGGACACAGCGGCTCTGGCATCTCCTTGGGCCATAGCGGTCCTGGCATCGCCTTGGGACACAGCGGTGCTGGCATCGCCGTGGGACACAGCGGACCCGCCATTGCCGTGGGACACAGCGGACCCGCCATCGCCGTACAATCGCACGCCGTGCCCGCTCCCTATGTGATCAGCAAACAGGCTGAGCTCCAGAAGACCATCATTGTGACCAAGGGTGTGCCCGTGCCCGTTCATGTTGACCGCCCCTACCCCGTTGTTCACGAGAGACGTGTCCCCGTTGAGGTTAAGGTGCCCGTGCCACAGCCCTATGAGGTGATCAGGAAGGTGGCCGTTCCCGTCAAGGAGTACGTGAAGGTGCCAGTCCCAGTGCCACAGCCCTACGAGGTTGTCCGTCACGAGAAGGTGCCCGTCCATGTGCCCGTCGATCGTCCAGTGCCCGTTGAGGTGCCCAGGCCCTACCCCGTGCCCGTCGAGAAGCCCTATCCCGTCTACGTGGAGAAGATCCAGAAGGTGCCCGTCCAGGTCCCAGTCGACCGTCCCTACCCCGTCTACGTGAAGGTGCCCCATGTCTCGCACTCCGTTGTGAAGCACGCCCCCACCTACGCCGTCAGCAAATTCCCCATCGCCGGCGTGCCAATCAGCGGTGTTGGCCATGATGCCAGCGTCTACGCCGATCATTCTGGCTACCACAAATAGAGCGGTTGCGGAATGTATTGGGGCCAAGCCAAGGACTTACCAGAATATGAGCCGAATCAAATTTAGCAACATTTCTTTTTAATTCTGCCCAACAACAAATTAAGAAAAGAAAACATCTCTCACACGGTCTCTGCGCTTCCCTACATCATTTCCAAGAGGTTCTAGTAGAACTTCCACCCTGCCACTCTGTTAGCTCTTAAGTGAAAATAACCCTCCCTCCCAGGAAGAACAACGAAAGCCTTTTGTAAATTATTTCCAAAAACCATCAAATGGAGCATTGTTATGTTTGAAATGAACAGTTTAGGATAAATTCCGGCTAATTGTTTATAAAAGAATTAACAAGTTTTATAGACATTTTGGCTGTTGTTATTTATCAGTAAAAGGTTTCAGCGTACAATGAATGAAATATATATGTAAACAACAAAAAAATGATGTAAAAATGTTTTAAGAAATAAAATTGTATAAAATAATTGAATGCTTTTTTATTCTATTACCTTAAAGTTCTTTAGTCAATTAGTAATAGTTTTAAGAAAACAGAAAGATATAAGGAAACGCAGGAACTTTAGTTGGTAGACATTTATTTTGTATTAAAAATCTCTTTATCATTTACATGTGTGTTTTTAATTCTTTATAGTGTTGATTGAAGGTGTTATATTATTTAGATCTACATGGGGAAAATAAATAAATAAATAGTTATTTCTTATCGAAGTTGGTTAAGTTTTAGCAAAGGTCTAGAAACTGAATAATTAATTCCATGGCATTACTAAGGATTCAATTTTAACACACGTGGTTATTGAAAAATTGTGAAATAAAATATAAGAGAAATTTAAATCTTAAAATTTTTGATTTTCGTTTTACAGTTATATTATTTAAGAACATACTGATTTATTAATTATGTTAATTACATAATAAACTATACATTTTTTGTATATTAAAATTTTATTTCATTTTGCGCGTGTATACATATTTATAGCTGTAGCTGTTTTTTACGCCACAGCTGGCATTTGAAATGTATTAAGACTTTAATTTGCCTTGATTGAGAGATCGTAAATGCAGTTTTATA
Source organism: Drosophila nigromelanica (assembly GCA_004149465.1). Lineage (NCBI taxonomy): Eukaryota > Metazoa > Arthropoda > Insecta > Diptera > Drosophilidae > Drosophila > Drosophila nigromelanica. The sequence goes on from SCDS01000572.1 coordinate 12,098, forward strand.
TTCGAAATATCCTCTCACCCTGCCAAGCACCAAGTGAACAATTAAAAGTGACTTTTAGAGTTGACCCAGTTTCGGGATGCATGGGAACGATGAGTTGCGTGTCATTGGCATTGAGGTAGAGGTAGTACAAGTATATAGCGAGGCGATCCATAAATGATAAGGTGCGGCGTATGTCCCGGGACATCTTGATCGCTGGCGCGTAATGCGATTCGTCTGACAGGTGCAAGGCCAGAGTGGCCACAATTCCCGGCTGTCCCCCCGTCGTGTGGGTTCAGCTAAAGGTCAGCGAGCAGAAGCGACTGCTCTAAGCGATCATAAATTTTAATAACAAAACCAGAGCAGACACTTGATATGTCATTTTTGGCAGATCGCTGGGTTTTTCCTGCTTCAGCGCGCAAAATACCAAAATTTCAACTTTCAAAAGCAACTGCAGCCGAGTTCTAATAGCGAAAGGCAAACACAGCTTTTAATTAACCATAAAAACACAAGCTCTAAACAAAACAATAAGAAACACAAATGACATATATAATAATAAAAAAATAACAACAAATTGTTTGTTTGCATTTGATGAATTGACTCGCTTTAAAATTTAGGGCTATTTTGCATTTTCCACTTGGGTTTTTCAAGCTCAGCGTAATTAGAAGATGGAACACAGATCTTACCAAACGGAAACCGGTTCAATTCGCTACTACGTTTTTAATGGGCGGTAACCATAAAAAGTAAAGAAATCAAATAAATTCAGCAGGCGCATTTGTAAACGAACATCAAACATCTATCTATGCGTTGATTTGTTTTAGCACACAATTTTTGGGTCCACTCAACATTAATCGTAGGGTCAAAGCCCCCGTCGACGCCTCTTTGCATATGTTCAAGGACTTTGCTGACGGAACTAAAGCAAAACAACTTTCTAATAAAAAAAAAGTCAACCGTCGATTAAATTTCTGATTTAATTTTCTTTCCATACGTTTCTAGTTTTGGATACCCCACCTCTCATACTATATAGATAGATCGATGCAAAAGAACGCAGCGCAAGAACCAGTTCCATGCGCCTCAAGAATTCATATCAGCTGAAGGTCATCGGCTTTACAGCACACATAAAAATGGGGGGCGTGGCATTTAACTTTGACTTTAACTGACTGCACTACCTACGATCATTTGTGGGTATATCATTTGTCTAACATCATTTGTTAAACGCTCTCGAGGCTTTGTATTTGTCTCTCTCGACATGTCTCGTAGGTGTTTTGACTGGAATTAGAATTGAATGTGGAATTATCTATGCTTTTGGTCCGCACAATTGCTGTGTAATTACCAAGCGGATCTCTTAGTGAGACTTAATTGGCATAAAATAATTTTGTAGGGTTTAATTATAACAAATTAAATACCACAAGAATGCAGCGATGCAATTAAATATTATTACGAAAAAATGCACTAGAAACAAGCTACTTTAAAAAATAGAAACAAAGATTAAAGACAGGCGAGTTAACTTGGTCTAAGATAGTTGAGAATGGAACTGAATATTGCTTGATGTTGTCGGAGTTTGTTTGAGGTTTATAAATTTCTTTTGATATTATTATTTCATAGTAAACTGTTTCTTACGCTATGACACGCTTAAAGATAAATATAGTTAAGGTTTAAGCCTAGCATATCTCAAAATTTATTAAACCGATAGTCCTATGCTAAATATTAAATGGATAATTTATGTGGAATGAATAATTGAGTAAAAGTATATAATCGCTAAAGTAAACTAAATTGTGTATTTCTTATTTTAATAAGTACATATATATATTAACTAACTCAAGTATCTAATTTTCATTAAATAATGTTATTATTATGATATAATGTTACATATATTAAACTGCCTTCGATATAAGTACTTTCAAGTCTACTGTAGATAGTTACAGGCTTGCTTGATTTCACATATCGACATCTTATTATAAAGTGAGTAATATGAGTATTTAATTTCCTTAAATAAAGGAATATCTGAATATATTCGTACTTCGATACCAATTAATCATGATTAAAACAAATAAATTGGTCATAAATCCAACATAAAGCAATAAAAAATACAAAATACAAAAACACAGCCAAACTGTAGCCGAGGGCATAAATATTTTCCACCGTCTGACTCTTATAGGAACTGCGCCTGATTTCTCTGCATGGATAATTTCGGCATTTACGCAATGGAATTGTAAGCAGAGGCCACCCAAAACGCTGCGAAGACAAGCAACAAATTGCGACAATCGGCAAGCACGAACTTTTGCGGGGCAATTAAAACAATATTTTTACCATAAAATGCGCCCTAGAGGGGCGTGGGAGTAGCAAGAGGCGGGGAGGACGTACGCATATTTGTTGGAAATTAATTAATAGCCACAAAATGACAGAGACGACGACGACAAGGCAAATGAAAAACTTGAAATGTAATTTTCGCAATTTTTGGTTTTTGTTTTTGGTCTTTTGATTTTCTGTTTTGCTTTTGTTTAATGCTATTTTTTTTTCTGAGAAAAAGCTCGGAAAGACATTGCACATTTTGCAAGCGCGACTTTTGCTCTAATGAGCGACAAAGCGAGCTGCTGGCTGATCTAGACAGCGACTTTTGGAGGTCATCGCCGTCGCCAGCGCCAAGTTGTCCATCCAATTGCAGCAAAATGTGTTAGAGCTGTTGTTGTTGTTGTTGTTGCTTTGTTAAGTTGCGAAATAAGTTTGGCTACGTTTTTGGCCAAAAAATGCAACGACAAATGCATCGTCAGTTGGCAGCCAAAACGGCCAAAGCTACAAGTTGCACCAGTTTCGAACAACAAAAAAATGTAAAAAAAATAATAAAAAGCTCGAAACGATACGAAAACGTTGAAAAAAAAACGTAATCAAAATCAGCCTCCGCAAAAGCATTTGCTGCAATTCCGTTGCCCTCCTCCGAGTCAAGTGAAGCAGCAAGCGGCAGCAACTGTGGCAATCTGGAAATCCCTGCTTAGCGCCCCCCTACACCCCTCTCCAATGCCATCATATCATATGTGTATCGTCTTTGGGATTCTTTTTTAGTTGCCCTGCATTTGACTTTATGCTTCGCTTGGCCAGCAACGAGCGCTGTAAAGTGTTTTTTATGGTCGTTCTTTTTTATTATTATTTCTTATGGAGCAATTGAAGTCATTGACATGACAAAATGCCACAATTGTTGAACAGTGAATAACTTTAAGAATTAATATTGTTATATTAATTGGATTATTGCTTTTTAGCTATATTGAGATCCAATTAACTGTAAACATTATTTGAACTTTTGCTTCTTTTATAAGTCTTTTATTTAAATAATTCCTTATCATTCTTATGATTAGAAAGGATATAATTATAAAATCAATCATAAACCTAAGATTAAAATACGAATCCTCCTCATGTTTTAGATATTTGGTATATTCAGTATGTTGTTATTCTAAATAGGGATAGAAACTGAGTAGTTCTAGCATTTTCTGACATTTTTAAATAATGTAAATAAAAATCTAATGATTTTATAACACTTAATAATATCATTTAATTCTATTGTATATTGTATATTTTTCAAAATTGAAAGAAATTGTCTGCACGTTATTTCCATAACTAGATTTTCCTCACAGATAGCTTAGACATTGTATTCATTTTTTTTTACCTCTCTCACAACTGTTTTTGTTCTCTTGTTGCTACATTACATTCATCACAATAAAGCATTTGCCAAATGCTGTTTTTATTTCCCTGTTTTCAATGTCTCGCAATTTAATGGTTCATTTTAATGTGTGACCTCTTTACGGACATCCAATTTACGCACGGCTACCGAATTATGAGCAACTATCGGCTATCGAGCGTGGCACATCAAAGCATTAATTTCGCATCGCATGCATTCAAATTGCAACAATTAAATTAGCCATAAAAGCTACCGCATCGCATCGCATCGCAGCCTGACTATTATGCAATTGTGCTGGCCATTTGGCCACTTGGCTTGGCATTTTTCGCCAGCCACATTTGCTGTTGATCCCGCTGCGAAAACGAACTTTTCCTTTGCACATTATCCCGCCATGGAATATGAATTATGGCGCCAAATTGCACTGAACGCCACCGTTTTCAGCTGGGGTGTGTCTGTGGATGTTTGTAAGTGTAACTGAGCCAAATACACACACACACACACACACATACACACATTTGCTGACTGTGATCCTTTCACCTGCTGCGCAAAACAAAAGACTTAGGCAACGAACTCGATTTGGCATTTTGTTGATTTCCGTATTGAAAGTGATTTTTTTTTCAGACACTCCTTCAAGTTCTTTATCTAAGCGCTTAAATAATTGTCATTTGGTCGCCTTTTCAGGGCATGCCCAAGCAGCAGCAACAACAATAACAACTACGACGGGCACTTGTAGAGTAACTGAATGCGACATATCTCAAAAACATCTCAGGCTAAACTCAACGAACTGAACATAAATAGCCAGGCGAACGGTTGCAGCTTCCCAAATGTGGCGAACATTTGACTCTTGACTACCAATCTGCCTGCCACCAAATGCTGATGCTGCTGGCGTCGCGGTCGCAGTCGCTGCTGCTGCTGCTACTGCTGCTGCTGCTGCTACTGCTGCTGCTGCTGCTGCTGCTGCTGCTTTGCCACTGCCAGCAGCTGTCCACATCGCAAAATGTTGCATAATTTGAGTTTTCTTCGACTTCGTGGCATAGTTGCATTTGTTGTTGTAGTTGTTGTTGCTGCTGCTTTGGAAGTCACCCAGTTAGTGTGTCACTGTGGCATTTGACTTGGCCAGTTGTTGTTGCTGCTGTTATTGTTATGGCTGCTTGTCGTTGTAGGCCTTTTATGTGGATTTTATACAAAGTTTGGATATTAGTAATTTGATGTTTCACATTGTCATGCATGTTGTTGTTATTGTTTTTATGACAGTTGAGCAAATCCAACCAAATAATACATTAATTTACATTGATTTGCTTACAGCGTTAATGGGCGTGCCTCCATTTTTTTTAACTGAGAATTGGTTTTGAAATATCAAAAACTAAATTAAGAGTTTTGCTTAGTTCAGCGATTGAATTAAAATGCTTGGATTAACATTTGTAAAAAAATAATAAAAATCAAAACAATAGGCAATTTAAATAGTTTACATATATAAATAGGCATAGTGAAAAAGATATAAAATAACATCAAAGAATAAATTAAAGATTCTAGAAACAAATTTAAAAAAAAATAATTTTTAACTTGCAATAAAAGTTTTTTTTATATATCTAAATTAAAATATTAAAATGGGATTTCCAAGAGCTGAGACTAATTCAAAGTAAAGTTCAGAAATACGCAGACAGGCGTGTTATTTGCAGTAGTCAGAAAATAATTAAGATTATTTTTTGCAGATATCACAGTATTTTAAGCACATGCATACAGCAAGCGATGATATCATAAAGCCCTTGAATTAGTTGATGATCTACAGGCAGCTCTACTGGATCGTTTGGTATTTAAAAGCAAAAGCTTTCAAATGTTTCTGTTGGTTTTTATTTAATGGAACTACCTGAATTTGTGCGCGAGTTGAACTATAAATATTTGTATTTATTGATACTGCTGAGTTTTAGTTAAAAGCAGATATGATATCACATCTTAATTTCCCAGAGTTTTCTAGTCGATATATGCAATGGTTGCTCTTGTTTTCTTCAGTTGCAACATACGGACATAAATTTAAATTTCAAACTGCGGCAGCTTGGATGCTAATACATAATAACAACAGTTGTGTTCGTCTGTGGTTCACACACACCTCATATACACATATAACACTCTCACACAATCCGCTGTCCGCGACAAAAGTCGAACAAATGAAAACGAACAAACGACATAATTCCCATACGTGGGATTTTGTTTTGTTTGCGTTTGTTGTTGCTGTTTATTTATTTATTTTTATAATTTTTTTAATCCAGTTATTTTTTTCGTGATCTTATTGTTCAGATTTGCACTAATTGCTGTGCGATTTTCTTGACATGGGCAAGAAACAAACACACACGCAAAAACAAACTCTATAATACACAAAATGATTTATGCATTACTTTATATTGCCAAACGTGTGTTAAATGACATATGCCAGGGTTATTATGAAGTTAACAGGAAGATATAACAATTTTGGGCTCTCCAAATGAACTAAGGTACCAATTAATAGAAATGCGTCTTGGATAGAGAAATGATATATCTTTAATACACAAAATTATATATCCATAGTAATCTTTAATATACATATTGACTACATTAGAAGACTCTTAGCGAGGTATTGAAACGGTTTACAAATTACAGCTTTACTTAGTGTAAATTACCCAATAAGTAATATAATTTAGATTACAATTTAAAACAATATAAATACTACAATATTACTATATAGTTCTCTGTTTTCACTTAAGCAAAAATATTCATTAAATTACAAATATGTAATATATATAGAGTATTTCAAATTTATATATATGTACATATTTTGTTTCTTTTACTTTGTATTGCCTTCTACATTCATTGAACATTTTAATTCAAATGAGACAATATAACTTGTATAATTTTTGAATTGATTATTCGTTTCGTCTTACATCTTTTTCCGATTTTTATTATTTCCATATTTCACTCATATATATTTTTTGTTATTTGAACTTATGTTATAATTTACAATTAAATTATAATTTTTATCGATATTTAATGTTTTTAGCATAAAAACTTCAATTCTAAATAACAAAATTTGATGTCAAGTTTATTTGCTAGCACTCAAAACCTGCCCCAAACAAATCTTTATTTAATTTGTGTTTACTTTTTTTTATATTAATTTTTTTTCGGCAAAACTCGTTGGCAATTTAAGTGCTTTAAGTTTAAGCGTGTTGGATGAAGGCGGGCCTTTGTGGAGGCGTGTTAGCCAGTTCTTAAATGCATTTGCTGCCACTTAGCTGGCCATGCTGCAAGTCTCTGCAAGTTCTCTCGAGTCTCAGGTCTGGTTCCGTGTCGCAAACACCTCGCGTAGGCGAGCCTGGCATTGTCTTCGCCTCCGGCACTCGCTTATTTCAAGGTCTTTCAAGCCGTGCCCCTTAGCCAATTGCCAGGCAAATGTCAAATGGACAGCAAGCAAAAAACCAAATTGGACACTTTTTTGTTGTTATTTGCTGACTTTGTGCTTTTGCTTTGTTTTCGAATATTTTCCCAAAAACATTACATGAAAATTTAAGTGCGAAAAGCGTTGCCGACTAAGGTCAGCTGCCGTTTGTTATCGCGGGTGTTGAGGTCACAATTAAAATAAACAAAAAATAGCGTTATAATAACGGTAATAACAACAACCAATTGGGTTAACAGTGGCAACAAAATGCACCAGCAACAATGAAATGAAATTAAAAATTTTTACTCGCGTGACCTTTTCGCGCAATTATCAAAAATGATAAAAAAAAAAATGCTTCAAATTGTGGCTGTACTGTTGTAGTTGTTGACGTTGTTTTTTTATGTAAACAACTTTTTTTGTTGGAAACTAAACGTGCACAGTTCAAAATGTGGCCAAATTAAATGTCGAAGGTTTTGCACGATTGTCTCGAGACTTTTGCTACGGCCTGCAGTCAATTGACAAATACTATCCGTACCTACCTCAACTAACCTCGACACAATCTGGAGTCCGACACGGGCTCCGTCTCTGGGCACGAAATACGCTTACCAAAGAAATCTTGCCCAGTCCAGCACAAAAATTTAGGCCAAATTGTGTCGCTTGAGAGTTGCGGACGTCTTTAACTTTTTCATAAATTTTACTGATCTCTTTAAACTGATTAACGCAACGACCCTGATGCCAGCTAAAAAACTGCAATTATGTATCAGCTTAAATGCTCAATTTAATGAATCGCATTTTGTTAGTCAGCTTTTACACTCAACTCTAATTTCTTAAAAAAAAGTACCCTTCTAATCTAAAATTATGATGTTTAATAAGGTTTAATTTATAGCATGTAATAAATATTAATCGCAAGTAGTAAAGTTTGCCCGCTGCCAGTTTTGTTCTTCCTCAAAATCTATTGAATAATCAACTTTAAAGCCATTTAGCTACAATTAGTTCGTTATCCAAAAAAGTCAAAAAAAATACACGCTGCTCAGCTTAAAAGTAAAATTAATCACTTTTTCAACATAGCTCCACGATTGTGCATTAAAACATGTTCGGCATTTTGAGTCGGCGTCTCGCAAAATCGATTGCAAAGTTCAAAACATGCGGCAAAAATGCAATAAATGAGGCAAACAAAAAATATACTATACTATATATATAAAAACAAAAAAAATCCTAAAAGATTGACAAATGCGAAGCATCTTAAAAGTAGAGCACATGCAATGAACGATTGCTCACAAATTATAGACAGACTGCATATACGTAGATATTTTAAAAGCGAGAATGAAAAAACATATTGCCCCACTCATCGATTAAATGGCAAATGACAAATACTTAGCCAGTGCCAATAAATCGCTGCTGTCTTCATTAAAGCCACATTTTTTACTCCTCTTAAGTATGCAAACATAGCATTTTAAATATATATAATGTTAAAGTCTACTTAGGACAGGCAATAAATATATTTGAGTTTTGATACGTCGCTAAACTGGTATTCTAGAAACATAATAAAAATGTAAAAATAAAAAAAAAAAATATACATACATTTTTACAGTGTATCCGTTAGTAAATGTACGCTTGAGACATTTTTTTAATTGCTACCCAATAAACAATGATTAACCAAATTTGAATATATTTTTTCGGATAAAATTTATGGCCTTATGACCCGTAAAACATGTTAGGCGTTTTTTAAATTTTATTTAAATTTGTATTAGTATTAAACATTACTATTAATCATAATAAACAATATTTAAAATCCAATACAAAAATTGTGTTTTAAAAATGTAAATATTTTTTAAAGATTAGTTGAGCTATTTTCAAAACACTGCATTTAAAATAATTTAAAAATGTATAATAAATTCGTTATTATTAACAAGAAAAAATAAGTTTGCAACCCGTTTTGCTCCACCTTCAATGATAATGCATTTTATTTTCTTTCCCAATATCGTACGATAATCAAATCTGCCAATGTGAAGCATATAACAACCAGTTATAAATAAAGAAATGTTCAATAAAAAAGAACTAAGAATAATAGATTTATTATATATAAAAAACAACAAATTTAAATTAAAATAAATAAAAAAAAAGAAACCATTTTTTATGATTTGAAATTTGTTCGTCTTTAGAACTGGTTCACCTTAACGCCGATGAGAGGCATTAATTATAAACAGCGTTTGGTCGTAGACAACTTTTTAGATCATGACAACATGCCGAATATAATATGAATCTATCTTTGATTAGCTAATGGCCCGTTGATATAATATGCAAATGCGTGCTCTGCATTTAGACAGAGCCTGACTACGTACATAATTGGATGTTTGCATAATCGCATCGACGTCATTAGAATCTCCATAAATTTTAGCCAAAGCATAAATATAAGAAGATGAAAAAACTTGCAGATTCACTAAAATATGCAAAATTGTTTTCAAAATAAAAAAAAAAAAGTTTTGTTAATTTGATTGTCAACCTATTGTCAATATTCAATGCATTTTGTTAGAGACAAACAAAACATTACTTTTTTTTGGCTCATCTACATAATATGATAACAAATGTGCTATACAGAAATGCATTAGTTGCAAGTTATTATAACTGAATAAAATTATAATAAATTATATTTGCATACGTTTTAGGGGATTTTTAAAAAAATAAAATTGTATTCTTATTTTTATTAAATTAGAATGTTAGACTGCAAACTAGTATTTATTATATTACGATGTTTACCGTTTGGGCCGCACGTGTACGAAATGAAAGTTTAACTAATAAAATAAGATTAAAAATAAAAAGAAGAAGAAGCGGACGCACGTAAACTTGAACTTGAATTTAATGTTGGGCCTTAACCGCTATGTTTCCCTTCACTTTGCATGTTTATTATAGACAATCTACAGTTTGTGTTTTTTCTCTGCTGCTGTTGTTGTTGTTGTTGTTGTTGCTGCTTCATTTTCTTGTTTATTTGAAATGTTTCAAAGGTTGTTTTTGGGGTCATCTACGCGTTGCAGCGTTCTTTATGTGCGTTGAGTCTTGGCCACAATGGAGGCCCACAACAAAACAAGCCAACTCACAAAAGCCTCATTTAAGATCTATACCATAATATAGTTCAACTCTGCCTAATGTTAATGATAATGATAATGCTGATGACAGCGAAGGCGAAGGTCATACGCCTTCAAACTGCACATTATAATGCACAGCAGTATAACGAACCACAACGAGATCTAATGAAACAAATATATATCCGTAAATTTAACTTTTGTTTTCTCTATCTCTCTGTATACTCTTTGTTCACACGTTCCATTTACATGGCCATTGGACGATTGGATTCGTAGTACCCGCGGATTTGGCTATATATACGCTGTGTATTTCCTATGCACATTAAAATGTCAAATTACACACACATACACAAACATTCTCGAAACATTCAATCATTGCACCCACAGTTCGAATTTACTTCGCTCTGCCGAAAATCTGAGATCAAAAGTTCAGTCACGAACCCAACCGAGCCCAACAGTAGAACTCACAGACCAAGTGGCGCATGTTTTTCTGAAAAAATTACACAAGAAAATTTACTTGGCTTATGGAAAATGCAACCGAATTCGCTTAAAGCCAAAAAAGAACAAAAAAAAACAGCGTAACCAATGTTGATGTAGTCTTTTGATCTTTTTATTTGTGCTCATAATTAAGCTTGTAGGTTTTTTTTTAAATTTGAAAAACTTTAAAAAATATATATAAATTACAAATATAATTATTTCTTGTTCCTCTTAAAACACTTAAGATTTTGCAATCTATCATTGTTGTTATTATGTGTATCCCCGAAAGCCTGTAGAGAACTCGTATTGGAATCAAATATCAATAATAAATCAAATATAATAAATAAACTGCAGTTCTCTTAATTGTGCAGTGCTGATTCAAATCAGTGAATAGAATTCTGTTCACAATTTTTTTAACAACTAGAGTTTAGTCTTTAATTTTAACTAGGAATTGGAACCGGCAACATTGCATTTGAAGTTTTGGAAGCTTTTGTATTCGACCGTCCACTGCACTCTTATATAAACTTATATTTTGAGTAAATATGATTAACAAAAATATTTCAATGTTCCAGAAATAATTTGATATTATTTGGCATTTTCATCAAATTTTCATTTTATTGATTTTTCTTGAGCTTGGTTATTGCTTGTATTTAATCTATTTCGTTATAGATATTTGAAAATGTGTTTTTTAAGTAAGTAATGGTTTTTAAGTAAGTAAATAATTAATTAACAATAAAAATAATATTTATGTACATTTTTTAACGTTTAACAAAATTTGAAAAATAGCTTCTTTTCCTACAAATTATAAATTTTAGGTACTAAATATATTATTTCCGGAAAAAATATATTTATATACAATATTAAGTTAACAATTTCAAATCAATATGTTACGATTTTTTTGAAAGTTGATTTATAAGTAGGTATTATTTAGTTGTACAATAAAAAACACTCTTTTAACACTTGAGCTAAACACTTTGTACGCTGTGAAACTTTTTACTATCTAGTGCCCCCAGTTGTCCACTAAGTACTTGGTTCCAGTAACTAGCTGGCCGAGCTGCCAACTGCTCTGAATGCACACACACACGCACTAACACACACGCAGCTCGGCTCACACGCATTGCTCGTATTCACGTACAGTGTCCGTGTGAGCTGAAAGCTTTTAGCGCAACGTATTTCCTTTTGGGCAGAGAGACACTCGGCAGAGAGACAGGGAGATAGAGTGAGAGAGAGAGCGAAGCAGAGCGAGCTTTTTGGGCTGCTGGTTGCTGCGTCAAAGATCGACGTCGCCGACAGCCATTGCAGTTACCGCTAAGCAGCATCAGCCATGGACGGCATCGGCATATAAAAGCTCGCAATGTCTGTGCAAAATTATTCAGTTAACAGTTGCGGGTTGGTTGAGACATACAAACCCCGGCCAAGTTGTTGAGTGCGCCTCTTTAGAAGTTAAAACAAAGTGCAAAATGAAATCCATGGTATGTTGTGTTCAAGCGTACTAATAAAAAATTTTAAAAATAAAGAAAACACCAGCCATCTAAAGACAGTTAAAGTTTTTGAAAGTTCTAAAAGTGTCTGCTTTATACTATTCTCATAAATATATACCGATCACTTCGCAATGCAATGGAAAATTGTTGTGCTTTAAAACTTGAACTTTAATTTTGTGACGCTTGTCTTTATTACTTTGTAAATGTGCTCAAGAGTTAAAGAATTTCTTTTTAAAACTTAAAAAAAAAGAAGTCACATTTTCTAGGGAGTAGGGAATAATATAATTTAACATAAATTTGAGTTTTCCAAAGTTTTTTGTCTTAAGACATAGCACCCAACAAAAATATTGAATTCATTGCTCGATTTTTCAACATATCTTTAAACGTATCCAAAAAATTAAACTTTTGAAGCTCCTATCTAAATAAATTAAGTTAAAAACATTTTGAAAATAATTATTGAAATTTTGCTTAAAGATAATACAAATATTAGTTAAATGTTTTAGGCATATGGTTTCAAAAAAAATGTAGTTGATAAAAATATAATAAAAAGACTTAAAAGCCTAGGAATATCTTTTGAAACATTTTTCCTCATCAGAAAATTTAACGAAATTTTAAATACATTGTTTTTGAAACAATTACCATAGCTAAGTCATATATTTGTTTAGATAAATTTAAAATAAGTTCAAAACATGCAGTTTAATCGAAAGCAACTTTCGTGATTTTTTATCTATAAAATATTACACATACGCAGCTTTGGCCAAGCACTGCGCAAGTTCTTGCGCATTACGTATGCGCCGCGTTGCCAATCATCAATTGAACTACCAGTGAACTTGGCGCATTGCCAAACGCATGTCGCTTGCCGCTTCACTTGGCCGCTTGCATAATTGTCATATTTGAAATAATTATGGAGCGACTGGCGGAAGTGCGGCCAGGTTATATAATAGCTGTAGTGACAAAGCGATCGGGCGAACAACACGGCTAACCCACTTTGGTCACTCTTTGTATTTTGCAGCTCATTTTTGGCCTGTTGGCTATGTGCGCGTTGGCGGCCAGCGCCAGCGACGTGGAATCCAAGAAGGTGGCGGTTGTGCCCGCTGTTGAGAGCAGCGCGACGGCCGAGAAGAAGCAGGAGAAGCGCGGCATTGAATACTCCGGCTACGGCTATGGTGCCTCCGGCATTGGTGGTGGTGCCATTCTGAGCAGTGGACCCGGCGTGATCGGTGGAATCGGTGCAATCGCTGCACCCGTCGCCGTCGCCCAACTGCCCACACAAGTGCGCACCAACACCGTGGTGAGGACCGTGCAGGTGCCCTACCAAGTGGAGCGTCGTGTGCCCTATCCCGTTGAGAAGACCGTCACCTATCCCGTCAAGGTGCCCGTGCCACAGCCCTACCCCGTGGAGAAGGTCGTCCAGTACCCAGTGAAGGAGATCGTCAAGGTGCCCGTCCATGTGCCACAGCCCTATCCCGTCGAGAAGATCGTCAAGGTCCCAGTAAAGATCCCCGTCGATCGTCCCTACACCGTCCATGTGCCCAAGCCCTACCCAGTGCCCGTCGAGAAGCCAGTGCCCTACACCGTCGAGAAGCGCGTCATCCAGAAGGTGCCCGTCCATGTCGATCGCCCAGTGCCCTATGAGGTGAAAGTGCCCGTCAATGTGCACGTTGAGAGCCACGTGCAGCCCGCTATCACCGTCACCCACACCGTCACCAGAACCGAGGGTGCACCAATTGTCAGCGGTCCAGTCGTTGGCCGTGGTATCTCCGGCGTAGGCATCTCCGGCGTAGGCATCTCCGGCCCAGGCATCTCCGGCCCAGGCATCTCCGCTCACGGCATCTCTGGACCCGCCATCGCTGTCGGCCACGGCATCTCCACGATCGGCGGTCATGGCATCATCTCTGGTCATGGTATCTCTGGCCATGGTATCTCCTCGGTCGGCGTCTCCGGACACGGCGGCTACCTCCACAAAAAGTAGATCAATTTAACGCTAACGAGGGCCAATCAGAAATTGAAATCGGGTAAAGGCGAGCGCATCAACATCATGTCGAAATATTCCAATCCCAACACATAAAAATTACAAAAAAAAATTCAACTCAACTGGAATCCCCCAAACCGGAACCCGCAACCCGCAACCCTCAAAGTACGACTTACAATTTAGTTTTAGTTTGTGATACCAACCGAAATTCTAGGAGGAAGCAACAATCGTTCAACGGGAAGATCGTCAAATGCGGCATTTCGAAGAGTGATTCCCTGGAAGGAACACTCCTGAAACTTGCCAGCAACCTGCCCCGCCCTTAAAAAAAATAAACAAATAAGTCGCATTCGTTTGTCCTGTTTGTGTGTTGTGTCATCCGCCTCCTCTTATGTACAGTTCTTTCTAGACGGGAAACAAAAAGAAACCTAAAAATCAGTTGCTCCTTCGACTTTTTTTCTCGGCAATTTCTATTCTATGAAATGTTTGTACATATTTAAATAATGTAAATAAAAAGAAAGTTAAAAAAAAATTAAAACTTGTTTTTATTATAACGGATCACAATTACGAGGGAAAATTTATTTAAAATGTATGTATAAGTATATATAAACAAAATTGTGTTCAATGACAAATCTTGCGCCACAAATATTTAAAATTCGTTTGGATAATAGCTAAAAAAGCCTGTTTTAATAGCAGATTTATTGATCAATTTAAATTTTGTTCAATTTTTTTTTTATTTTTTAATTTATTTCAATGCAGGTTTGTTCAAAATATTTAATATTATAGCATAAAATTGAAAATAAAAAGGCATAGAGTAAAATTTGGATACGCATATGACTTGCTGAATCATTATATATATTTAGAACGATATTTTTAACTATATAAAACAACCTTAAAAAGAAAGATTGAAAAATCCTTTTAAAAAACACATAAGAGAATTTGTATTTAAACTTTTGTTGTTTTTAAAGGCTTTGATAGACTGCGTAGGGAAGCCATAGTTTGTACGGTCTAGCTTTTTAAAATTTGTAACAAATTACACCTTGTATGCATGTTTTATTTACAAAATATTCGTTTTTAAAGTACCTTTTAAATTGTTTTAGGATTGTACTTAGTTCTTTAAGCAGCTAAAGAATAAACGAAAGATGGGCATAACTATACTAGAGAATATGCCCAATTCGTAAATAGGCCGCATTTAACAAGCCTATATTGTGAGATCAAATCCACTATATGAACTTTAAAGCTTTGAATATGTGAGCAGCTTATATGAGCTTTTGTTTTTATAACAACTGTACGTGAAAGCTTTAAGACAATCAAAGCTCTACCTTGATCAACCTATAGACAAGTACACAAAGTATGCTAGACATTTCAAATATATCGTGTTAACTAACTAATGTTAATACAATGTTAACTTTAAGCCCAAGACTATGCAACTTATTGTAGAGAATACATACATACATATATACTTATGGGAAGATATTTTTATATACGTTAGCGCTCATGGGTACTATATAATATTTGAGACTGACTCGTTACTTATGATATTAAAACGAAGCATCTGCAAATATATATCAGTTGAGTTCTGAGAGGCCCACAGTTGAGATCGTACTAGAGAAAATATAATTTAATATTAGAATGTGGCAGTTTTTGCTTATATATCTACTTGGCCTAGTGCCAAAGGCGCTTCTTCAAACTGAAGTTACCCAACTTTTGGTTCAAACCGAAGATCCACATGCTTCATATACAACTAAAGATCCTAATCTCTGTTTGTTGAATACACCAGTCAAATATACGATAATGGAACGAACGCCATTGGAGGAGTATGGCCGTTTTGCAAAAATGTTTCTGGAGGCGGGAATTCATGGATCCATGCGTATTGTCGTAAGTTTACGAAGAAAATCTCTAGAAACAGATCTATGTCTGATACAATGTTTTCTAGACTAAAACCAAAATGGAGCTCCGCGAAGGCTGCTGCCCAGGCTATGAACTATCCAACGATGATACTAATAGCTGCCAACTTATTGCAAGTACGAGCACGCCCTACGATGAGATTACCGAAAGCTCAACTGAGGCAAATTGGAATGTAAGCTTATCGAATACTCCAGACAAGAAGTCGTCCAGCGTTGTTACATTGCTTATCTACGCCGCTTTGATTTTGCTGACCTTGATTACTTTAATCGTAGCTATATGTTACTTTAGCCGAAAACGAAAAAATTCGGTATATAAAGTTAATGAAGCTGACAAAGAACCCACAATGCACTTCACTAATCACGAATAAATTAATGGATATGAGGACTTTATTTGCTACTTGCGAAAATATAATCTTAATCTTAATATCTTACACAACCATTAATTAAATAAATAAAAATAAAAAGCCGGCTCCATTGCACAATCAAAGGAAGAATAAGAGAGTCAGAAGAGTGTATACAAGTAGTATGCCAAAACTTGATAAAATCTGTTCTCAAACGCTTGCAGGATGTTCCAGATAACAAAGAATCTGCCACTACATATTAATTCTTTCGTTCTTCCTCCATTTTTAATTGTTATACTCGTTCATGAAGTGAAAAGAGTACATTGGTTTTGTGCAATGTCCGTCTTGCTGTCCGTCTGTCCGTCCACACTCCCTCCCGCCCTCATAATCGCGAAAACCAATGTACCTGAAAGCTCGAAACGATAAGTGTTGCATATTTGCACAATTTTAAAGCTAGAGTCACTAAATTTGGTGACCTCCCCTAAAGACATTGATATCTCGGCCACGCCCACTAGAACGCCCCCAGCTACCCCGCCCCCACGAATCGCGAAAGCCTTCCTTTTTAGAACTAGAGACACCAAATTTTTAAATTAGATTACTGGTCACCTCCTTTAAATATTGACTAATTTTACCGTGAACGAGTATAACGCAGTCGGTAACGCCCGAGTGCAAGTTCTCACTTGTTTTTCTTTGCTTTTTGTTTTCAGTCCAATTTTTCGTTGACCGTCAGGAATTGAGTTTTTTAGTTTTTCTTTCAGAATTAATCGTTAAAAATGATATGTGAGAAGGCGCCAGTCAAAGCCGCCCCACTAGGAGATACCCTGCACCCTGCGATCTGGGAATCATACCTCCATACATAAATTCACACATACACACACACACAAATGCACGCCGCACTCACATTACGAAATCCTAGTTTTCCTCTAAACTAAATATATGATCGTTATGAAATTTTAGGACTTATTAAGAGCATCGAAGTGGATGTACAAACCAATTTGCAGATCTGTAGTATTTGATTTGCGGTTTTTATGCTTTTGTTGATATTGGGGGCGATTCGGGGGAGGTATCGAAATCTGCGTCTGGTTTACATAAACATAATGCACAAAATTTGTTGCCTCTAGTCTCCGAGATATAGAAAGAAAACAAAAGGTTGTTATCGATTTTTATCGATATTAATGAAACGGAGCAAGTTATCAAAAGAAAAATGATAAACTTGTTTCGCGTATGATATATAGGAACCGAATGCTCATCGTCCTGATCAAGAATATATATATTTTTTATGTGGTTAGAGATGCCTTCTTCTCCCTGTTACATACATTTGCACAAAACCATTATACCCTTTTTACTCATTTTCAATGGGTTCAGGGTATACAAATTATGTGTTTTTTGTGCTATCTAGGAACAACAATAAAATGAAATTTAAATATAAGCGAAAACATGTATATCCAACGTATTTGTACACAATTTTGCAGCACATTTATAACAAGAAAACTCTTATCCGATTATGCGATGGAGTCACTGTATATAAATATACATGTGATAAGAAAAATGCTTATTTGCGTTAAGCGGCTTTAGCGATCATAACATTAAGAATAATATAATAATAAAATATAATAATATTAAAAGTTTGTACAATTATTAAAGTTAGAAGATATTTCTCTCACTACTAATATATTTGTAATAAATATATTTATTTTTTGTTTTTGTTTATATATATATATATATATATATATATATATATATATATATATATATATATATATATATATATATATATATATATATATAT
>SCDS01000572.1:30343-55754 GCA_004149465.1 Drosophila nigromelanica
TATGAAGCTGTGTATTTTACAGTACTTACCCTATATATGCTGACTCATTAAATCATATAAGTCAGAAAAATATATATGTATGATATGCAAAAACTTTTTTTTTGATTACGCATATTTGTACGCTGAGCCGAGCCGGGTTCTCCCGGGATAAAATGCTTTAGTTAAATTTTAACCGCGTTCCCATAATAGTCGCGCATTGAACATGTCAAAAGTTTTAATCCTGTGTCAAATAAGTCTCTGCTCGCACATAATGCGATCTGCCGCAGATCCCAATAGCTGCATTAAAAATGTGGAAAAGTTATATACAGTAACAGATCCTGTTTCTCTAGAGGATTATGGCGAATTCACAGACATCTATACGTATTTCACAGTGCTTGGCGAATTGTTATCCGTTGTATATATATAGTAGCTATATAATATATTGATATATGTTCTCAAAGAATCAAATACACAGACAAAAGCCAAATGGAATGCCCACGAAGAATGCTGCAATGGCTATGAACGTTCACCCACAGCTGATGAGAGCTGCCAACCTGTGCCAACTGTGTTGCCGGATGAGCCAAGTTTAACCGTGTTTGTTAGAGATCATGATTCGGGTATTAGCATAGATAACTCGGAAAGTTCTAAGCTCAATCGCAGCTGTTGCATATGGGAGCTGATGATACTTTGGGCTATAGCACATTTCTTAGACAAATTTTAAAGCGAAAAAGTATATATATACATTACATATGTATTTAATAAACAAATAATACATTGTTTTACTGTAATATAGGTTAATATATATTTGAAGTACATAACTTGATATTGGTTTTTATTTTTATTTATCTGGTTAAAGCACACGCTTGTCGCTGGGCGCAATTTATATACATATATAATAATAATTTATCCCACTCCACATAATGCCTTATCGAGCATTATGAGTAGCTCGTTTCTAAACGGATTTCCGATTACGTATTTGCATTGCATTGTTTTCCAAGCTAAAATATTTTATTATATACTCTAAGACTTGTATCAAAAGGGTCTATTAACGTTAAAGAGGGTAAAGGCGACCCTGTAAACTTGTTAAACTCTTAAAAAAAAAACTGTTGTAGTCGCAACAATCTGAGATATAGATTTCAAAATTTACATAAGTATATTATATTTTAATTCTCAAGCAAATTTTTCAATCTAAAACCATATAGCATTTCTGATGTAAAAAACTAATTTGTGTAGTATATAGGGTAATACATCGTAGTAGCCATTGAAAAATCATAATATATTTTCTTAACATATCTTTTTAGACCACTAATTCATTTTTAATTTTTTATTGCAATGGGTCTTTCGATTAAGATGTTATCTACATATGTATAAATATGCGAGACTCACTTTCAGTTTTATTCTGAAACAGCGGCGAAACGGTTCAATTTTAATCTTATTCATACTTTTGACATGTGACAAAAATCGGAACAACTTTTGTTGGAAATTAAGTCGAACTTTTACAATATTTTTGCAAGGGTATTTAATTTTTCAACACCCCGCTTCGCTGGTTTATGTGATTAAGAGTTTATATAGTTAATGACACAAGGTGACTACTCGTTCAGAAAGTGAAAAAAGACTATTGTGGTTTTCAATGACCATCTTGCTGTCCGTTTGAACGCAATTTTTATCGCCGATATTAAAAGGAATCATGACACTTAAAATCACAAAATGTTCTTATAGATGGATGATGGCTGAGCGCTCGCGACAACGTCCTAAAAAAACGGAATTTACTCGAGTAAGTTTTCGAGCTAGAGTCACCAAATTTTATTATTGATTTTATTTTATTTAATTTTATTTTTTAGATATTGCATTTACTATATGTCCGTCTTGCTGACCGTCCATGCATCCATATGAAAGCGAATTTTTTCGCCGATATTGGGACTAGAAACCTGAAGCTGACAATATATACTCGTGATAGCCCGATACAAATTGAAGCAAATGTATAGGACTCAAGCTCGCACAACTTTATTAAAACTGAACCGATTTTAATGTTTGATGAAATTTATGTCATGATTTGTCCTATATTTAGGCAACATTTAAAAGATGTGCATTATTCAAAATAAAAGTTATTTGCATTTTTTGGTGCACAATTGCCACGCTGCGTTTTAGTTGTTATTACACTGTGAACGAGTATTGTGCTGCCGACTGCACCGTTCTTACTTGTTTTTAATATTATTATTACCTCTTTTTTGTGTGATTTTTCTTTACTTTGTAAGCCTATTCTACCAAGCTATTTATGTAATTTTTAAAATATAAAAATAAAAAGAAAACTACAAAAAAACAAATTCCCAAAGTGGCCAGCAGCCAAAGCTAATCAATTAATATACGAGCGAAAAAAAACTGGACTGCCTTCTTATACACACACACTCACACACACACACGTATGTACACACTCTCACTTACTTTCGCACATAATATCGAATACCCAAAAACAACTTCGCCGTTACAATTATGCAAGATTTAATGCAGTCGAGAGCATTGAAAGTAAGCGAAAAGTAATCCGAAGGATTACGCCCAAATGCAGCATAATTAAATGCAATAACAAAAAAAGGTGTCGACAGAAATGTTCAAGTTCGTTGCCTAAGTCTTTCGTTTTTAGTGGGCAGCCGCCAGAACCTGTTGGGAGTTGACCATCGCGCAACATTGATCTTGTGCTAAGCAAGCGGGAATTGAACTCAGTTTGTGTGTGCTGTGTGCTGTGTGGCATGTGGCAATGGAGAATGGCACGACCCAAAAACTAAAAACAACAACAACAACAAATACAAAGACAAGAAAAGGCAGAGGCAAAGCAAAGTGAATGCAACAACTGCGACGCGCAGCCGCAATCAATTAGCGCTATGCGATGACGTCGACGTCAACGTCGACGCTGGCGCTGCTGCCACATGTGGCGGTTGCGTCATGGCGCCAAGCAGACCGTCTAGCGGTAATTGACTTGCAATTTCTTTTGCAGCAAGTTTTCGGTTGCAAAGAAATTTGCCAAATATGTTGCAATCGTTGCCAATCTGCCAAAGCAATGCGCCAGAGTGAGATAGCTTAAGTCCCGCATTTATCATAGAGTATTTTTTTTACGAATATAACAGCAAGGAGAAATTATATATATTTATATAAGTACATATGTATATTTTATATTTGCTATTAAGTATAAATATTAGATCAGTTATGAATTGATACAAAAACCTATTTCATATATAAAGTGAAATATACTTAATTTTTTAAATATTTTATCCAATACGCTTTTAAAATCTTTTGTGTAAGTTGTTACCCATTGCATTTTTTAAGCTAAGAATATAGAAAAATATTTTGCCTGTTAAGATAAATAACGAAACCATTTTTATTCTTATGAGAATTCTGTAAGCCCAGGATGTTCATCTAATTATTATTTTTCTTAAATTTATTATTTCTCACTTACACAAATACATTAATAGGGTCTACACCACTTTTTTTACTTTTTGTCATATATTAAATATTTATATTATTTAATATATAGAATTAGTTCAGATAATATTGCCTACAAAAGTACAAAAAATAGAAAATTCTATGTTTTTTGTGAAGGAAATTGCTTAACAAAAAAATCTTTTTTCTAAAACATATTTTAATTTTAAAATATTCAGTTTTGAATTGTTGATGTTGTTGTACCACTCTATCGATTTTAATTACAGAGGTTTAGTAGCAATATTTCTCTTTAATTCGCACCGCTGGCCTGTTTTCCTATCATTTATGAAATCGTATGTTTGCAGCTCTTTGCCAATTTTAATGAATTTTTAATGTAATCCAACTTTTGTTTTCTTTTCTTAACATTTGCTTCACATGTTGCTAGGAAGTTTTTAGTTTGTTTTGCGTTTTCAGGTTTTGGCGAAATTCGGATTTTTATAGACAGAGGAAAAGCCATAAATCTAAATGGACGTCTATTGCTGTATAATTTGTTTAATTTACGAGCATACGCTCTATGAATAATGAGACAATTAACACACATTCTGAGCTGTTTGGTAATTTTCTTTAGTTTTTCATGTCTTCTATTTAAAATCGTATGCTGAAAAGCGAAAATGTTTTACTTGTTGCTACTGGTTAAGCAATAGCTTAATTGTTTTATGTTTTATTTGTGCTTTTGTTAGTTTACGAACATTTTAGTGCTGCCTAATTACAGACCACTCTATTTTTTTTTTTTCAAAAAGCGAGGGGTATTCAAAAAGTTGTTTCGTTAATATATATGTACATACTTTAAAATCTATATTGTGCATATCTGTTGAGAGATACATAGATAGATAGATAGATATATAGATAGAAAGATATAATTTCATTTTTAGTTGTTTAAAATACCGTATCTTAAAATCAGTATAAACTAAAATTTTATAAATAAATATTCATATTTAAATAGTATTTAGAATTATGAATTCCCTATTCTATATTTCTCAGAAGTAATTTTCTTTTAACTTTTCAAATGCATCTCGCTTCCACAAAGCCCAAAGCTACTTTATATACACCTCAGTGCGGCTAAAAGAGGCAGCAAAAAAAAAAGAAACAACAAACAAGACCGAAAACAAAGACTACCAAATAGATTTACAAAATGTACAGCTAGACTCGGCTTCATAGCATAATGTTAATTCAATTTACGCAATTTACACTTAAAACAACAATAACAATAACAACAACAACAGCAAAAGCTACATTGCCTGGCATTTGATTGCCAACGGTGTGTTTTTGGTATTGTTGTAATTATGAGCCCAAAATGAAAACTCCAAAAAATCACAAAAAAAAGAAAATGAAAACCAAATCAGAAAAACCACATAAACCTAGGTACACATTTAAAAATAATTTGGCCAGCAAATGAACAAAACGAAAACAAACGAAACGAGGGCAGCGCAATCTTTGAATAATCTGAAGTTTGGGTAAATTGATCTTCTAGTTTTTATGCAAATTGCATGACGAGTAAGTCAATGGGTCAAAAACACGCCCCACTCCTCTCGGCAACCCGGAAAGCTGCACACTGGCCACTTCATCAACAGTTGCCGCACAGTTGCTGCAACGGCAATGAGCTCCAGGCTCCAGAGGCGGAATTACTTATTATGTTAATAAAATGTTTTTTGACTGGTTTTTCAGGCTCTTTTCTAATTTTTTTTTCTATTTTGGGCTTGTGCAAAAATTTGCATAGATTTGCAGTTGGTTTCGCGGCTGGTTGGGGGATTAGGCCAATGGCCGGTCTACACTTCCTCATTTATTGAGCTGCCAGCTGAAGAGCTCTGTTAAGCAAACCACAATTTGATTAAGTGCAAGCCAAGCCTCTCCCGGCCTACAATCTCAAACTCAACCACTTGGCTGATCGATTGGGCGCAGCATTCAACGGCGCGTGACAATTTGGCCAAGTTAACAACAAATAATCGTACAATAGTCAACGAGACGCTTATAAAAAAAAAATTATTTTTTTACATTTAAAAGACGCGCCACAAGAGTTCAAATGCTTTTGCCATTGACCCCATTTCGTTAACTACGCGAAGAGACGTGAGGGGTTATGCGGCAATTCAATTGCCATGATTATCACTTTCAAATGAAATCAACGAACGGCTTTTACATACGTCAATGTCATGAAAAGGCAGCTGATTGAAAGGGCTGCGATTGCAGTTTACAATTTACCTGCTTGACCTGGCTCAACGCATTTATTTTACAGGTTTTTTCTTGAGCCATTCATTTTAAGAGCGAAGGCATTTTGTTTTGGGAAAGAGCACGTTTAAACATTATTTTGTTTTCAAACCAAATAATTACGAAAATTAAAATATTACATGCAATGTTAAATCGAATATTCCAAGAACTACATAAACTGTTTAACTTATTAGAAATTAAGAAAATTATCATAAAACATATTTTCTATAACTAAAAATATAAATTTGTTTATTTTTTTAAATATCATATATCAATGATTAATTTTAAAGTTCTTATACGATTTTATAAAAATTTTTAATATGTACAGGATTTTGTTTTTAATTGTCAATATAATATTTGGTAATATATCTTATGGATTATAGTTATTATTTCCCTAAGAACCCTCTAAAATATAATTTTCTACGTAACTAAGAAGAAACACTGCAGTCTCTAGTTCTTATATATTCAAACAATTTTGTAAATAACGTCTTATATAAATTTTATTTTAAAAATAGTTTGATATAATCGCTTTTTACTAAATTGTGGATTCTCTAATTCATATTATCACTAATATTAATGATCTCTGAGATCAATGATCAATGATAAACTTAAAACTTTTGAGTTATTTGTTGGATATAGTTTTCTATAGTCTATCAGTTATCATGGTTTATTTTGTTATTTTATATTATCTCTTAAATCGGCAATAAATAGGCAAATCGATCCGTGACTACATTTTCATTTCATACTTTTTTCCGCCTGTTACCTTTTTAACCCTGTGTAGTTTTGTTATTTTAAAGCATATGTAAAAGTAGTTTTTTATGTTTCCAGTTACCTGCCAAAAAAAAACCAAAAACAAAAGGAAAACCAAAATATACATAAAGTACAGCTGTCTTGGATGCTGTCACAGTTACCTGGGTACTTTTTTCAGTTAGTTAGCTTTGCTAACAACCGCAACTGCGCCAAATGACCTTGACCAGAAACGCAATGAACCCTCAACTGAGTGCCCAAAAGTGAGCTAAATAGCAACCATAAATATAAATATTATATATGTACGTGGAAACTACCGAAACTTAAACCGTTACAAGCCTGGGTGAACAGAGCTTAAAAATAAGACTTTTGTAAATGTCACATAAAATGTCATAACTGTCAGTTTCGACTGGCTTTAGCCTCGTGCGGCTCCATTTACGAGATGAGCTGCCAACAATTGGAACGAAATGGAAATGGAATTTTAAATCACATGCCAAATCAAATACAATAAATTGTTACACAAATCAAAAAGCGAAACAAACGAAAACTGCGGCGTCACACAAATGCAAATTCAAAATGCAAATTCGATTTGAAGACGCCGCCAAAAGATGATTAATCGACAGCTGCCGCAGATATGACGCTTTTGTTGACAATACGATTTATAAGTTAAACGAATCTATACAGAAATAAGAAATTTATGCAAATCTGCCTTTAGGTCTACTAAAATCGATGTGCTTATACAAATCGATGTAAGACAAGGTCAGGTCGCGTGACGCTTTCAACAACGCAAAAACTCAAAAGCAAAATATATAAATAAGTAACATATATTTATATATTGGTATAATATGTGTATATAGCTTGTAATTAATTCAAGGAAGTGTGTAATTGTGCTGTTGGCTTTAAGACAATGGCGCTTATAAGCATTCGCAGCTGTCTATCAAAAAGCAAATAACAAACAAACAAACAGACAAACAAACAAACAAACACTTGGCGCCCCCATGCAAAATTATGACATAAGCAACTGGCACGTCCAACGGCAGCCTCCAATCGCACTCTCTCTTTCACTCTCATTATCACTACTACTACTCTCTCTTTCTCTTTCGTTGCGACTTGTTGCAAGCATATCGAACAACAATATATGTGGTCAAGACATGCAAGCAATGCGAATGAAACTAAATCGAAAGTTGCATGCAACACACACAACAACAAAACTATCACTCTAGTCAATAATACACGACTAGCGGATACCCTGCATCCAGCACCACAACAAACATTTGCTAACCTGCACTATTGAATATTGAATAAAATATAACCTTTTGTATTGAATGTTTGTTTCTCACGAAATTTGTAGAAATTGAAAATAGCAGTGAAATATCAATTAGCATCAGGTCAGAAACAAACTTAAAAAAGTATTAAATAAACTTGGCGTTTATTGTTAAAGCATTTTAACTACTTTTATTTGATTAATTTATGCACTGTTTATTTTTACATTTGTATTTATTACATTATTTTACAAGGTCTCTTTGCCTTATAAACAACATGCTAAACAATTTTAATTTTTTGAAAAACCCGAATTTATATACAAATTGTAAAACATAAGAAAAAAATCAATGTTAATTAAATTAAAATCATTTTTTGGCAATATTGTGTACACTTAACGAAACGGACATACTAAACTTCGTATGCGATATAAATCGATTTTATGAAAATAAATAAATAGATCAACATAGTTTATTGACCAGCAATTTTAAAGCTTTTTGGTATACAGTCGGATATGTTTCTGACATTAACACACATTTCCACCATATCATAATACCCTTTTTGAATAATTTCAATGGGAAACGGGGTGTTATTATACCCGCTCGTAACAGCTGTGCCAGTCTCGCAGTCTCGCCGTCTCGCCGTCTCTCTCATCGTATGTGAGACCCATTGACATAATAACGAGGAAGGTAACCAAAGTAAGACTTCAATTTCGTCTGCGACATCCAACTGGGGCGTCAATTACAGCGACCCACAATGCGAAATTGAAACGAGTTGCGGCTGCCACAAACTTGCTGCCAGTGGGTTAGGTTATGGTTGCTGACCGCACACACGCTCGGACGTATGTGGCACAATGACACAACAAAACCTAACCAAATGACCAAGTGACACACTCACTCTCCCTTTCCCACTCATCCTTTCCTCTCTGTCGCTCTTTTCGTTGACAAATGCCACTACAGTTTTTGGCCAGCTGCTAGCTTGTTGTGGGCCTGGCTTTGGCCTGGTCAAGTGAATGTACCTGCAAATGCAAAAGTAAAAGGACTTCCAATTGGCATCACAATTGCAATTGGAATTGCTCTTTCTGCACAAATGACAGATGGCAGGCTGCATTCGGGATGCATTCGGGATGCATTCGTGATGCATTCGTGATGCACCAAAGCGAAATGGAAAATGAGACGGTTTTTAGCAAGACGCGAAATTAAGCAGAGATTATGGCGATTTCAGCTCTATAATAAGCGGAAGGCTTTATACTTTATGACAAGCTAAATAAATTAAAGGGGTATTTCCTTTAAAAACTCAATGCTTAATTTGATAGAATAATAATTAACTTTAAAAAGAACTGAAAGGATTTTGAAAAAAAATTACCATAAAATCTGTGTGAATGACTTTGTCAATCTCTCTATCCTCAATAAATATATGTACATGTATACTTATATATTTCTCCATCTATTCATATACATATATTATACATTTATCTATCCAGTTTTCTTTATATCTAGCTATTTATGAATCTTCCCTTATATTCTTTTTTATGTCCATGTTTTTATCTATCTCTATATATATATATATACTTACCTATATATCTATTTGTTTTTAATCATATTTTCAAAAGGCTAGCCAAAAATGTTTATTAAAAGATTTATTTAAAAAAATTATATTCAGATATACTAACGCCCTATATCCCGCAAGGAATTAAGAAGTTTTAAAATTAAATGTTAAGTATCACGGGAAAAGAACGCCATATATGTAAATAAATAGGGAAATGTGAAATAGTTTATGAATTCTTCTGTTTTCAAAAGCAAAATTGCTATTTAGTAAATAAATTATATCAATAATAATTACATGGAATGCATGAATTTTATATCTTTCCTGTAGAAAATAATTGGTTTATTATTATTTTTTTTTTCAATATTATCTTAACGGATTACCAATTAGCTTTAAAATCAATATTATTGCAATTTAAACAAATTTGAAGCTGATTGATTTTAAAGATGTTGTAGCAGCAATTTGAGTATTATTCAATTACCCACATAAAATTTATTATTGTTGTAAGTGTTGTAAAAGGCTTGAGAAACCAACACAGCAATAACAACAGCAATAACAAGTGGCAGCTGTCGGTAGTCGAGCTAAACAGCAAAATGGCACGCATCCATAGAGCTGCCTAACTGCCCCCCCCTTCCCCCCCCCCCTCATCTGACTGCCTCCCCTCCCCTCCCCTCCCAACTCCTCCCCGTTGCCGATCGTCTGTGCCTGCAATTGCTGCATTTTGGCGTCGCTTGCCACTTGGCTGCGTCGAGTTCGCGCCTCCAAAATAAAAAAAAAATAGTAAAGAAAAGAAGAAGAAAAAAACAGCCAAACAAGCAACCAGCCAAAACCGACGACGCGACTGGCCACGACGAACCATTCACCATTCGCTGCATGTGTTTTTGGCGATTGCGATTATGATTATACTATACTATAGTATTACTATTGTTGTTGTTTTCGTCGTCGTTGTTGTTGTTGGTAGACTTCGGGCTCGCTTTCGGCGTCGTTGTCGTTTCATTCATTCGCTTGACGCTTGAATGTTAGTTAGAGTATAAAAGTTCGGGCTGGCGCTGCAGTTGGCATCATTAAACCGTTAACCATCGAACAGTGTAGAGTGGTACGGAACGTGTGTAGAGTTGAGTTGAGTTCGAGTCCCCATCTAAACAATCCAAATCTGAAAACGAATTGATCGTGCGGCATTTAACGGAACGGTAAACAGTTCGACGGATAACCAAACATCCACAAGGATATTCTTACGCCAGCAACATGAAGTTGATGGTATGTATCAGGGATGAGCGAGTGCAGTGTTGTGAAGTGCGCCAAAGAACGTCAAAGAAGATCAATAGATTTTACAAAACGAAAGCAGAAAGATACAAATAATCAAATCGACCAACGTCGAAATTCCACTTTCAAAAACACATTCTGAATCCAAAAATACTGTGCTTAATTTAGAAACTATTTATGCACTTTTCAAGTGCTTAATTCAATCGGATTTTGTTATGAATTCAAAATATTCGAGAACGATTCTGCAAATTTCTCGCTTTAAGCGATTTCAACTTGAGTCTAACATTTTTTGCCTCACCTTTGCAGCGTACAGCGACAACGCTGGCTCTGGTGCTGCTGCTGGCCACCAGTTATGCCCAGGCTGGCGAGGAGAAGGAGGAGGCGGCCGAGAAGACCGCAGCTGAGCCCGCTGAGAAAAAGGCCGAGGAGGCTGCCGTTGATGATACCACAAAATCGAAACGTGGCCTGCACCATTATGAGGATTATCATCATCATCATGTGCCACACTTCCCAGTGCATGAGGAGAAGACACTGACGGTCATCAAGAAGGTGCCAGTGCCAGTGCCCATCGAAAAGATCGTCCATGTGCCGGTGGAGAAACACATCCATGTGCCCGTGAAAGTCAAGGTGCCCAAGCCCTATCCCGTTGTCAAGCATGTGCCCTACGAGGTTAAGGAGATCGTCAAGGTGCCCTATGAAGTGCCAGCGCCATACCCCGTCGAAAAGAAGATACCCGTTGCCGTCCATGTGCCCTATGATCGCCCAGTGCCCGTCAAGGTATAGCAACCACGATTGCCCACGATCTCTATCGACTATTCATAATCCCCCCGTAACACCCCTTTAGGTACATGTGCCCGCACCCTATCCCGTCGAGAAGAAGGTCCATGTGCCCGTCAAAGTACATGTGCCAGCTCCTTATCCCGTCGAGAAAATCGTCCACTACAAGGTAGAGAAGCAAGTGCATGTCGACAAGCCATATCCCGTCGAGAAGATTGTGCACTACCCAGTGAAGGTGCCCGTCGAGAAGCCAGTGCCCCACTATGTTGACAAGCCAGTGGTTGACAAGCCGGTGCCAGTGCCCGTTATCAAGAAGGTGCCAGTGCCCGTTCATGTGCCCTATGATCGTCCAGTGCCCGTCCACGTCGAGAAGCCAGTGCCCTATGAGGTGAAAGTTCATGTGCCCGCACCCTACCCAGTGATCAAGGAAGTGCCCGTTAAGGTTGAGAAACACGTTCCGTACCCCGTTAAGATTCCGGTTGAGAAGCCCGTCCATGTGCACATTGAGAAGCACGTGCCCGAGATCCATGAGAAGCACATCACCTACAAGGAGCCAGAGTTTGTGCACAAGCACATCGAGGAGGAGCACCATCATCATCATGAACCCATCCATCATCATTCATCGTATTCGGCACCCATTGAGGAGCATCATGAGCAAGAATATGAGGTGGAGCATCATTTTAATGACTATCATGATTATCATTCATATCACGGTTACTAAAATTGGTGAAATGAACTCTTTCTCTCTCTCTCTCTCTCTCTCTTTCTGTTTCTCACTCTTTCTTTGCAGCATTGAAAAAATCGGTTATGAACGGCAACGGTTATGAATGGATTTAAAACAAAACTGGCAAAAAGAAAACATAAAAAATATTCCATCACAGAAAAAATCATAGAAACATTTAAAAACAATCCAATTCCAAACAAAAAAAATATTTTTAAAAAAAAAACAGAAAAAAACATTTTCCATATCATACCCAAATGCCCAACATTCCAATTCCACATTGCTATATAGAACGTGATAACGATAGAGATTCTCTGATAACAATTTTTAAAATGTGACGAAACGAACTTACTTAGTTTTATACAAACACAACGAACTCTCTTTTAGCTTAAGCCATACAAAACAAAACAAAACAAAAAAAAAAACAAACAAACAAAAACAAAAAAACCGAACAAGAAACGTTGACGAAAACATCCCGTGAGAATTGTTATGAGAAATTTGAAGACGATATAACTAGACTTTAAGAACAAGATACAACACATTTGGGCCGCACAGCCCACACAACAAGAACTAGAACTAGACCCACAACAACAACAACAACAACAACAACAACACATACACCATCTGACACCTCAACAGGATCAATTTGGATGTGTTGTTGGACTTGGCTCTTTAACACACTGGGTACACTTGACGTGGTTGCTGCTGCTGTTTGTCCTCCAGCTGCGGCTTCTCCTCCTTCTGCTCTGGTCCACCGACTTGTGCACCCGGTTCGGTTCGGCTCGATATATTATCGATATATATATATACATATATAATTGTGAGATCTGATTTGCGTTGTAAGCGTGTGATAAGACTTCTGTTTAGTGTTTAAGTGTTATTACTCTATAAAAAGGCAGGCAGCCGTGCAGTCGCCGATTTAAGTCAGTTTGTAAACGAACGTATTGTATTATTTGTAATATTTTTTTGCTATCTAGTTTTTAATACAACCATCTATCTATAGTTTTGCTTAATGTAAAAAGCAGTTGAAACGGATTTATAAAAAGTACTTAATTTACCAAATATTTTTTTTGTCTCTGTAAAAACAAAAATCAAACAACAAAAACTATGATAATGAAGCTGATGAATGTAAACAATAAAAACGAGAAGAACTAAGTGATCAAAACTAATCAAAATATGTGTCTTACTTTTTAATAATATAATCCAAGCAGTTGACCAACATAATACTTAAATTCCAATCAATGTAGTTGATTAGTTCAACAAGCAGTCTCAGAAATATTTGGTTAGCAATTAATAACAAATACTTATTAAAATGCTCAATACTCAACTAATAATGCAAATATTAATAAAATTAAAATATTTATTTTTCAGTCTGGATACTACAGCTTATTTGACATTTAAATTAAATTTTCCATCACTGTACTTCGTAAAAGAGTGTACAAAAATATTATTTTGATTGTATTTTATAAAACAAAACTTCCAATCTATAACAATTACGAACAACTTCTGAACCTTTAAAATACAAAACCCCTTTTATTCAATATAATTTAATTATTCACATTGCATACAATAGTTTTTGCAGATTTTAAACATTTACAACCCCTAAAGGTTTTCTATATTCAAATATTGAAACTCAAAATTGGATGGTTAGCAATTAGCGTTTAACAAACTTGGTTTAGTTTAGTTGTAAATAATAATAAATTTTTATATTCTCCAAACATTTGCATTAATTATATAGAATTTTTTTTTATGCAGTCCACGTTGAATGAACTCTCTAAGTGGCCGAGTCTTTTAGAAAACTAAACAGTTAAGTATGTAACTATAATCATTTTTAGTGGTACTCAAGAGAAGGCTTCTAATCTTAAACCTGTCCTTACCTAACCTGAACTTACTTAACCTTACCTGAAAGCCAAGTTACGCTCTCACAATGTTTTGCTCGTATCTGCAAGTGGAAAATGCAAAATGAAATCAAGTCATTTCGCACTAACCATAAACGGCGTATCTAATTTTCAAATGAGGTAAACATTGCCTGGCATTCATAATTGCATATTCAAAGTGTCTCTCGCCCACTGAGAGGGTGACAGAGAGGCAGGCAACAAGTTTATTACATTTGCCACACTATGTTTTTATCATTACGCTTTGCATGCCACAACAGCAACAGCAACAACAACGACAACATCAACAACAACAACAACAACGACAACAACAACGACAACTCGCTGACGGCACTCGCGTCCATTTCCTAGCGTTTATTTTGCGGCCTGGCTTTACTTTTTATTAGCACCGCCGATTTGTGTGTGGTTCATGTGGTTGTCAGTTGGTATACCCTGTATATCATGTTAAGGCATATTAAAAAAAAATAAATACAATACATTTTTGTATTATATATTTCGCTATAGTAAAATAATTAATATGCAGCATGCGATTAAGAATCGAATTTGTTAATGACAAAGATGAAGATTATTAAAAATATTTTTTATCTTTTTTCTCACACCCTGACAAACCATTAAAAAAAATTTAGTAATCATAATTTGCAATATAAAACTTTGATTTTTTGGTAATTAATTTTATTTCATATTTTATTTAACTAGTCCAAAAATGTTCATAAACTCAAAATTATTGACGAAATTTTAGTCGATCTGTAGTAAGGAAAATGTATTTTCTAAAAACCTATAAATACGCAGCATATGAATTAAATGCAAATTCTTAATATATATTTTCGAAATCATAAAAAATATTGATATATAAGTAAGTATATATAAAAATGGTCAGGTACAATATATATAACATTTGCCGCTCTTTAAGCCCATTTACAGGGTAACTGCTAGTCAAACATTTGCGAGTACAGCATTCAAACAATTGGTGAGCTTAGCCTGCGGCACGTCTGTGTTGGCGGGGAGTATAAAGATTAGGTTTCAATTTGCATTTCGGCTTCATTGAAGCCACGCTGAAATTGCAGCCGACTAAGTGGGGCATAGATTTATCACGTTTTCCTTAGTCGGTTTGTAGGACATGTGCTCCTAACCGATATTTGAGACAAAGGCACATGCAAAACGTGTTGTGAAACGAAATGAAAAGTGCTCAGAGATCTAACTTATAGCCAGACTGTGGCTGACTCTGACTGTGGCACTATTTTATTACCATATCGAGGCTAACTCTCTTGGTGGTTAGTTGATTTCTGGTAGCTTTTTGTTGTTTATGTAACTGTTACACTAACTGTAGCATTTGCAGTTTATGGATTATGCAATAAATAATCAACACACAATAGCCAAACTGGCTGTTGCTGCTGTTTTGTAATTCCCCCTCAATAGAATGGGCAGTCATAAAATCTGGCTAATGGCTTTTTTACGTGAACTCTTGCCGGACTTAAATTCAAATGGGCCCTATTAAAGATCAAGATATTTAAATGGATAATACTACACATGGGTGATTTACTATAAATATTATATAAATATATTTAATTTTGTAAATATTTAATTTTTGATTTAATTTTTGGTATGCCTTAAAAAAGTACAACTTGTAATTATTATATTATTATAACATTATCCAGCTTGCACTACACCTTGAAAGAACTCAAACCGCTAACCATGTTGGTTAGCAAAAGAAAAAAAGAAATCTTATGCAATATGCACCACTGTGGTTGTCATAATACTCAGCGCCTTGTCTTACATTTAAATAGGCGCACAATAAAAGACCGAAAAAACAAACGACAAAACAAAAAGCGCACAAAACATTGCCCCAGCATGGTCAGCTCTAATGGACAGACAGTCAGTCATTGACACCGCCATTTTCTCTCGGGCGGTGCCGTCCATTGCACCACGCGGCGTTGCCTTTGTGCGGTGACACCAAAAAATTTGCATTTGCATGCGCTGGAAAAATGTATTTTTTTTTTTTGGCTTTATTTTTATTTTTATTTTTTTTGTGATTTTGGTTATTTTTATCATTTTCTTTGGCTTAATGGGTCAGTAGTTAGCCAGACAAACGGCCTGCATAAACCACTACGTGTGGTTGGACATGTGGTTTTTCGTAACATTTGCTGATTGGGGCTTATTTAAATGATGTCAGAGCCAAAGCCAAAGCCGAGTGGAGCCGGTCCCGCTTTGGCAGCAGCCATGTGGAAAGTGAATGCGGGAAATATTCGTCGACATGCGAGTTTTTCTTTCTTTCCCACCCCAAAAACACGATGTGTGCAAATGTCTGGCCGTTCCGTCTACTGGATTGGTCATTATGTGCAGTCAGTGGGCCAACTTGTGGCCGGTTGCCGTTGCCGTTGCCGGTTGCCGGTGTCTTGGCGATCCGAATATTGCAACGCGTAATCGACGTCAATTTGATGAAAAATATTTCAAATGTTGTGCGAGAGTGTATGTGTGTGTGTGTGTGTGTGTGTACATTTTAATCGAAATAGGCAAAATTAATAACAAGCTTTTGTTTGTGTCGAGATTTAATTGCAGCATTTGCGTTATGTGGCAAATTAGATAAGAGAAACGTTTCGTGCGGTAATCCAACATGTAATTAATGCGTATCAAAGAAAAATGCGTATGTATATAGTCATCCAATTAGGTTTTCAGGAAATCAGCCTCCAATAAAAATGTAAGAATAATTGAAATAACACATCAAACAGGGATGGTCAGGACTGAACTCATTTAAATGACAACACGGAGATTGGGCAAAGTATCAATAAGCAGTGTGTGATTACAGTGTGTGATTACTTCGGAAAAATTTCAAACTATTGACGAGGGTATAGATTTCGTAAAACGATTGTTTAATAAACTTGAATAATAATATACCATATATATACTAAAATAAATTACTTACAATAAAATCAATAAAAAAGGTAAATCAGAATTTTCGTAAATTAATTATTTACAACAATATTTAGTAGAAGATAATCACACAATAAAGCACATCAATTTCAGAAAGCTCTTGACATTTTGAAAATTGCATAGAAAGGCGACACGCGTTTATAAGGAAGACCGTATAAAATTTATATTCACTATGCTCAACCTTGAATTCTTCCTTAAAAACAATTTTACACGAGAAACCTAATATTGTCGCAAATTAAATAAAAATAAAATATAAATCAGTACTCACTTTATATAGGGTATATTTGCAGGTATATGATACTTGGCACCCAAATCAAAATCCTTTTCAGAGCGTAAAACAGGCGGCTTAATGCCCGAATACTTTTCACTGCAAATACAGGTTATAGTTATAAGTTATTGGATATTTAAATAATTAAATGCAACAACTTATATTTACCGCAAATTCCAATAATGACAATTCATGACTCTCTTATTTGTATCGCCGCTGAAGACGTCGTAGCGCCAGTTATCCAAAGCCAAGGCAAAGGGCAGAAAAGCTACCTATAAAACATATATAAGCATAAATATAAATATTATTTAAATATAAACATAAATATAAGCATAAATATAAATATAAATATAAATATATAAATATAAATATAAATATATATAAATATATATATATAAATTAATATAAATGTAAATAAAGTCACCTTATCAATAGCCATGGTAAATAAGTAGTTTATATCATAGCTAGATTCATCCAGTGATCGCTGAAGGAGACCCAAAGTCTGCAAATGCTTCGGCGTCGAGACGGACAAGCCGATTGCATCGCCGACAGCCTGATGGAAAGCCGGATTGGCGCCATTGCGAAAGATCTTGGGCAGATGGCGATACTGTAGAAAGTATTGAATGTGCGCCATCTCATGGTGTACGCTAATTAAACTACGTTGATTGATATCCGTGCAGATCTTTACACGATAATCGCGTCGATTGCAAAAATCCCAGACGGATGGTTCGCACAGAACGCGCCTGTCCAGCGGCTGCTCAAACACGGAATTCCTATAGAAATCGGGTCCAACAGCGGACATATTGATGGAGGTGAAGAACTCCTCGGCCAGCTGGAACATTAACAGCGGCGTATAGCCCTGCTCCACCATGCGCGGCGTGACATCGATCAGTTTGCGACCCGGATAGGGTATAAGTATATCTAGTACGTTCGACCAGGACTGTCCGTACATATTGCCCAATATATGCGAGGGTATTGGCGCAATTCGATTAATCCTATCGGGTCCATAGTAATCCCTCAGCTTGCGCCGCACATACGAGTGCAGGCTCTCGTAAAGCGGACGTATTTGCTCCCACACAATGTCTATATCCTGTCGAAAGTTGCCCGATTCATAGGCCAAATACCAGTACTCGCCGCCATTGGTCACATCTGCAATTTCACGTTTAAGAATTAACTGTACTATATATACATATACATATACATATATATCTCCGATTTACTCACTATTTACGGCGGCCACATCCTGCATGACATCAATTAACTGCTCGTAGTTGTCGCGCATGCCACGCCCCGCCTTACGGTGATATTCCACCCAGGTGTGCTGCAGCTCATCCCAATCCCTGCTCTTGGCCATAATATCCTTCAGGTGGGGTATATAATGCAAATCGCATTGAAATGGCTGCTGATAGGCACAAATGCTGGCGTCATTGTAGAGAAAAAGCATTTCATTCAACAGCCGATTGTACTGAAATTAAAAGTTTATTAACCACATATGTTTAAAAGGGGGTTATATAAGTGCACACTTACCCTATCTAAAACATCCAGTGGTAGAGCATTGGGTCCCACTTCCGACTGCAGCATTAGCTGTCTGTAGAGTCGACGATCAAAAATGAGGTCCTTATTGATATGCTTCGATTGCTCGGCCGTTATGCGCTGATACTCCACATAACGCTGCTGGGCATTTAACTGTGAGAAGGTTGAAGAGAACAAAAATATATTTAAAGAGAACATTTAAACAGATTTTAAGAGTACTGAGCGTTGACAAAGCAACAGCTTAGATAAAAATATAATACTGAAATGTTATTAAAGGTGATAGTGTGGATAGCTTGAACGGAAAGAAACAGGACAATATGTTGCAGTCGAACGCAAACAACTGTCCAATACTCTGTTAATGGTGTAAAAGCTGCAACGGGCAAGAAAAGTTTTATTTTGGTTGCTACAAATTAAATACCCTTACAAATACATTTACATTTTATAAAAAAATTTGTTTTTTTGTAGAGACATTTTTTTTCCTATGGGAGCTATTTAATATATTAGTCTGATATTGTTAATATTGGCTTCGTGAACAATTGCTAAGTTTGGTTAAGAAAACAATAAACAAAATAGTTTTTTCCACAAAAACATAATATATGTATATATATATACAATATAGTTTATACTCTTATCAATATTTCTCCTTTATGGCACATTTCATGACAAAATAACAAAAAAGCCTTCGGCAAAATACTTTCCTAGCCTATGACGTAATAGAGTTTAAATAGATTAAATATAAATTCCCAATAATTTATACTCTTATCAATTTTTCTCCTTTATGGCACATTTCATGACAAAATAACAAAATAGCCTTCGGCAGAACACTTTCCTAGCCTATGAGGTAATAGAGTCTAAAGATTAAATATATATTCCCAATAATTTATACTCTTATCAATTTTTCTCCTTTACAAGAAAATAGCCTTCGGCAGAATACTTTCCTAGCCTATGACGTAATAGAGTTTAAATAGATTAAATATAAATACCCAATAATTTATACTCTTATCAATTTTTCTCCTTTATGGCACATTTCATGACAAAATAACAAAATAACATTCGGCAGAACACTTTCCTAGCATATGAGTTAATAGAGTCTAAAGATTATAATCTTCCATATTTTTCAAGTGCTATTCTGTTTAGGCGTATTCGACCATATCATTTTAGCAACATCTACTCCGTTTATATTAGTAAACCCATAGTTGCTTTAAACACGTTAACTTGCGTTAAGTTTTGGCCCAACAACGTGCTGGAAAAACTCAGTTTGACATTGGCATGTCTGCCTGAGAAACTCCTCAGGCAAACGACCTTGACTATGTTGTGTGTGTTTGTGTGTTGTTTACAAGCTGTGTTTGTTTGCCACGCCAAGAAAATTGCCAACTTGCACACGCCTCAATCTCAAGCTGATGAGAACACACTCAACACACACACACACACACAACCACATACAGTGTGATCGCGTGCCGGTTCAACAAAGTTCCATTTACAACAACAATTTGAAGGGTATGTTATGTACGTATATACCCCAATAGCACTTACCGCTTCCTGCTGGGTAAAATCGTTAACGTTCGTCTCAAAGTTCCACTGTGCCGCCACGTTGGCGGTGCACTCGAGCGAACCCTTCTGATCCGTTTCGACCAGCAAATTGCGCAGCTTCTCCAGCTCCTGCTGATAGCGGCGATCCTGTTGATAGCGCTGACGCTCCAGATAGCCCTGATTCAGATTAAATCTGTCCTGGTTGGATAGATAGGGATTCTCGAAACGATTGCGATTGTTGTTAATGCCCACAAATTCCACATTTGGATTATTGTCGTTGTTGTTGTTGTTGTAGTTGGGATTACCCGGCGAATAGGGTGCATTAATATTATTGGGCTGATCGTTGAAATTGCCATAGTTGCGATCGGTGCTGCTGGAAGTTGGTCCATAATTGTGATTCGCATAACGATTATCTTGACCCTGATTGGGATTCTGATCCGCACTGAAGGGTGAATCATCGGGGCGATCACTGAAATTCAAACGGGGCGTGGGATATGCGTAACCCAGTCGCATGCGCTCATCATAGGTCTGGCCGTACTGCAAATGAGAATGTTCACTTTCTGATCTTCAGCTGAAACAAAACAAGGCAGTTCAACACACACCCTAAAGTCGTCCAAGCCATCATCACTGCTGCCGCCGCCTCCAGCTCTCCCATCATCCGCATAGGGTGGCCCAAAACGTTGGCTGCGATCGCGATCGGCTCTCAGCTGGGCGGGCGTCGTTGCCACGTTGGGCGTGTAGCCATTGTAGAAGATCTCCGGTTGTGGTGTGGGCAAACTGAGTTGGGGATTAGCATGGCCTAGACTCCAGATGGCGGAGTATATGATAAAGAGACACTGCCACATATTCGTTTATCACGCAATGAGATCTATACATATATATTTAACACTCTCAAGGTCAGCTCGCGGCGCTTATTAAATCTTTCACAAGCAATTAACAATTTTAATTACAGTTTTATGGCATTATCTTTAACGCTCAAATAGCACACAATCACATAAAAAGGTTTCTGATTTTCAGGTTTTTTGAAAACCACAGGTTATGAAATAGAATATTTTTCAAATCTATTAGATCACGCGAAGAAGAATTAAAGAAATTTATAATTAAAAGTTTTACAAAGGCAGTTTAAATTTCACTGAGCACGCGCAAATTTCTTTAATTCCTGATTAAACACTCGAAAATAAAAGATTTTATAAAAGAAATCTGGCGAAAAGTTTTTCTATTCTTGAGAAAAAGCTCGAATAAAATAGATTTTTATAGTGCTTTTTTATTTATTTTTTTATTTTATGCGATCTTTTAATTCTTATTCACTTTTAAGACCTTTAAGATTATATTAGATAAATGATCTTCACTTCAAGTGATCGCCATTCGCAGGATCGCAATATAATTAAGAAGCTTTGCTTTTTATGGGTTTTTTGATTTTTCCACACTTTTGGATCACTTTCTACTTTCGGAATTTTTTCAGAGCCCGTCCACCCACGTAACGTCACGTAACGCGTCTAAAACTCTACTGACTTGAGTGTAAGAATTTTTTCGAAATTACTCTGTGAATAGTTTTTTTTTTTGTGACTCGAAAATGAATTCAAATTTCAACGCGGCGACAGCGCAGTTGCAATTGGCGTCGCAGTCGCAGTCGCAGTCGACGCAATGCTTGATGTTTCTATATGCTGTGTGCGATAATCGCAATTAGCACTGCGAGGGACTGAGCGTTGACGTCGCTGTTAGCGACAACAGCAGTAACAACAGCAACAATAAAATCAGCCATAAGCCTGGGAACAACAATGGGGTACACACACACACATACATACATACATATATGTAAGCTGTATGTAAATGTTTTTGCATGCATGTTTGCTATTATAAGGGAAGGCGAGGGCGCCAGCGTACGAGCTAACTTACTAGCACAACTACGACTACGAGTACTAATCAGTCAAAAAAGGTTTAACCGCATAATTATAACGACTGTGAGAAAGTCGCCGTCAATCCACGAGTTAATACTCAGTTTGTTGGCAAAATGAGTCGCCGGTTCTGAGCTGACATGCACTGAGTGGGCGTAGTTTGAGTGGCAATTTGTAGCACTCACCTCAGTTTCGAGTTTTTATTTCGTTTTGCAATAATAATAAAACTTAAAACACAAATTGTTTACATCTTAATAAAAAGTTGGCGCCAACATTCTCTTCTTTTACTCCAGTGTGACCAAATTGCACTATTTGCAACTTGAGTTGCACCAAATTGTTCTAAGTAAGTTCGATTGAACTAGTCACTTAACTGAGCGAATGAACTGCGTCCCAGATTATGGCTCATATTTATTTGCCACGATCATTACAAAAAATATTAATTTGGTAAATTCACAACTGCGCATTGTTCAACATTTGGTTAGCAATGAACAAATATTAAATACAAAATTTGTTCTATATGTTTTAAAACATATTAACTATGCTGATCCTTATTATTGCATGCATTGATAATCTGTAATTAAGGCAATGAACGATACTGCGACAAAGCTACACAAAATGAGCAATAAAGGGGTAGATAAATAGGAGTAAAACAAATAATGAACCAAGTGAACGATTTAATAGTTCAATGCATAATTTGGCTCTCGCCAAATGCACTTATCGACATTATTATTTATCGAAAGCATAATTTATATTTCTTTAGCATGTTTTTGCCATTCACATAAACATTTCTCGATAACAGCAAAGCATAAAGTTAAATAACAGCACAGCATTAAAATAGCAAAACGCATTTGAGTAATTGTTAAATTGTTGTTTTTAAGTTCGCGGTCGTCGCCAACGTCGACGGCGACGTCGCAGTTAGTGTCGCTGCCGCGCCGCATGCGTTTAACTGCAATGCACATCGCCCGCCCAGCCGCAGCCTCCACTTTGGAGCTAGTGGAATGCATGTTGTTGTATTTATTGTTGTTGTCACTCTTGACCTAGCCGCATGTGAAAAAAGTTTTGAGTCATCAAGCGCTGTGGGGGTGGCGGGGCGTGTTATTAATGAATGCAGCGAAGATCAGTTGACAAGATACAGGCGAGAAGAGAGTACTAGCCCCACAATTAGGTGGCAACTCGAAGGGGACACATGAACACATGAGTAAGACTGATTGACGCCTGGATGACCCCACTGGCATACAAATGAACAGGTAAGCGAGAGATTCATTCCATGATTCATCTGGTAATTAGCTCGGGATTGGGTTCTGTGTCTCGAGTTGCGGTACCGCGGAAATGAGCTCATAAATAAGCGCTAGCTTTCTGATGTGGTTGCGCTGATGTAATTGCAGCTGGAGCAGATCTACACTTTTATTACCCTTGGCAGGGCATTTAGATTAGGTTACGTATTGTGCCACGCGTAGCGAGAAATAGTGCGATCCTAGAAACTATATATATTCTCGTTCACGGTGAGTCACAGTCAAGTCCGTAAGTTTTTATTTATTTCATATGGCTGCAAGCCCAAACAAGTGAGAACGTCGTAGTCGGGTGTAACCCACTTCGCAATACTCGTTCACAGTGTAACAGTAGCTTTAAACTGCATTCATTATAATATACCCACAAAGCTGTAATTTTGGAAAACCAATAGAGATTTCTGTCCACGTTGGGTCTTCAGTAATCATTCTGCCGAATTTAGTGAATCTACCTGTAAAAATGAGAGAAATATAGCTTAACAGCTAAAGTGGATTTATCGATTTTCGCGGTATATATTCCAAGTTTATGCAATAGCTACAATAGTGGCAAAAAAAAGTTAATTTGTACAAACAGGCAGACGGACGGATAGCAAATTAAAATTTAAAATTTAAATTGGAATTATAGTTAAAATTTATATATTTATTTTCTTCTTTTTTTTGTAAAAAGAGTTTTTATATCTTTCAATGAATTTTAATTAAAACGTTTTAAAGAGAAAATGGAGCAGTTCGGGTATTGATTTTCAAAATATTGATGTTCCGGGTTCGATGCGGTTGCTTAGCAATTAAAAACTTCATTATACGCAAAAAAATTTATGATGATTGGAAAACTTTATAATATTTCTCGCATTCAAGCAGATTTCATTCAAGTACAATTTTTTGTTTTTTTTTTTTTTAAGACCAATTCAATTCAGAATGTAACTATGCTCCTAACATATAAACAAATAATCATAATACTAATCATACTGCCTTTGTTCACACAGCAAGGGTATTTAATGTTCAGCACTCCACAAATAACTTGTTCCTGTCGCTAATATTTATTTTAGAGTACTGAAAGTCAAGGTCTCATCTGAAGTACTTCGACTTCATATATGATATATGAGTTCTAGAATTCCAGGCACACAGCCCACAGCAAGCGTGGGAAAATAATTATCATTACAGTGTCTGTAACTAATTGAACTATGCATATGTATGAATAATCTTTAAACTAACAATTTATTTCAAACATTTTACTATAAGTATTGTAAGTATCAGCTGTCTGGAGAGTCATCATAATGAATTGCATTTTAATTAAAGTCTCGCGCTTATGGGTTTTTTGTGTTAGTTGTATTTTAGATCTGTTCTTTCCGGTAGTTCTCTTCGTTATTTTCAGCACAAAGCGTTTGCTGCGCTTTATGCACAAATTAATTGTATTATTTATAAGCTAATTGAAGCTTAATTAACTTTCAAGTTAGTTTAGAAGCTGTAGTGCATGGCAACGGTAGCTCATCATTAGCTGTGTGGAAGTTCTTCAAAGATAAGTATTTCTGTAAAATTCATAATCATTGGATTTGTTTTTTCAATAGCTTCGAATTGAATGGTTTGATAGGATCGATATCGACTGTCTTAAAAGCAAATTTGGTTCCTAGTTTTATTCGGGTTTTCCATTTGCATGTTTTTATACCCTGAACCCATTGAAAATGGGTAAAAAAGGGTATAATGGTTTTGTGAAAATGTATGTAACAGGCAGAAGGAAGCATCTCCGACCCCAAAAAGTATATATATTCTTGATCAGCATCACTAGCCTAGTC
This sequence comes from Drosophila nigromelanica, assembly GCA_004149465.1. NCBI lineage: Eukaryota > Metazoa > Arthropoda > Insecta > Diptera > Drosophilidae > Drosophila > Drosophila nigromelanica. Next base: position 55,431 of record SCDS01000572.1, read on the forward strand.
GATTTAGCCATGTCCGTCTGTCTGTCTGTCTGTCTGAACGCGTCGAATTCAGAGACTAAAAAAACTAGAAAGCTGATCTTGGACTCATTCGGTTCGTATATACCATACGCAGATCAAGTTTATTTCAAAAGATCGATAAATCCTTCTGTTTTCTTATCGATATTTATCGCTTTTTTGACCCGGTTTTTTAAGCAACTCCTAAACTATAAACATCAAATTTGTTTTAATATGTTCGCATAAAGCATACGAAGAATTTAAATCTTTCAGGTTTTGGATACCTCCCCCCAATCGCCCCCAATATCGATAAAACCATAAAAACCGCAA
>SCDS01000573.1:0-102471 GCA_004149465.1 Drosophila nigromelanica
TTTTTTTATTAATTTTTAACGACCTCAATACTCATTAAGTGCCGAGTGTTTGTGTGTATGTGTTAAATGCTGGGTTCAGGTTATCTCCTAGTCGGGAGGTCCCGACTAGAGCAATCTTACTTGTTTTTAAACAAAAATTGATTAAAATTTTATAGTTGGCATCCTCGTTTGCTGCTTGTTATCAAAATCATACAAATTTTGCATGGTTTTCTGTTCTTTTTAGATGACATAGCGGCCTATTTTGGCGTCAAGGTTGCACTGTACTTTGCCTGGCTGGGCCACTATACCTGTGCACTGGGCGTGCCCGCCGTCTTTGGCACCATACTCTATTTCATACTGTGGGGCAAGGGTCAGACAGCTCAGGATATGGGTCATGTGCTCTTCTCGTTGTTCAACGTGGCCTGGGCTTCACTGTACCTGGAGGCCTGGAAACGTTACTCCGTGGAGCTGGCCTTTCGCTGGGGCACGCTCTCCACGCCGCCGGAACTGCTCGAGCCGCCCAGGCCGCTCTACAAGGTGAGCTGCCGTTGACTGTTGACAGTTGACAACCGACGTAATTGATTAAACTTCTTGCCCTATGTGGTTATTTAGGGTCCGCTGGAGGAGAACAATGTGACGGGTCGCCTGGAGCCGAAGGAGGCGCCCGCCTGGCAACGACGCGCCTTTCGCTATTTGGTCAGCTTCCCTGTGATTGGACTGTGTCTCTGCGTGGTGTTTGCTGTGATGTTTCTCATGTTGCGCTTCCAGGTGAGTGCAATTGTTAAAGAATATTATAGGTTGGGTTTCGGTTCTCCGACAGCCAAATACCCTTGCAAATGAAGAGCGTTTAATAAAATAAATAGATAATTATATAATAAAAATTGAATTTGAAATATTCCTTACAAAGCTTATAAATTATTTTTATACCGAAAATTTGGCTTTTTGAGGCTCTTTACTGACTCTTACGTATATTAAAAATATGTTGGGTATATCAGTACTCACTATGTTTTAAAATAGAGACCGTTTCCTTTGCCAAACAGTGCTTCATTTCAAAGTTGGATAAATAAATGTATAATACAAATAATATAGGATTAAAATAGAATATATAATTTTTATGCATTAGTTTTACACATATATATTTATTTATATAAATTAATTAAATGTAAGCTACACACATTTATTATTTATCTAAATTAAATATTCATTCACAAAATGTTACAAATTGATTGTCGTAGTCAATAAGCTGCTCTCAATGCAAGGGTATTACGAATATCATATTTATTTCGAACAATTTGCACAATTATCATACAGTGCGTATAATTAATATTGTTTTACACTTTATGACAAACCCGATGCGCTTACCCCCCGTATCTCCTGTGTGCGTTTTATGAGCTGGCGTCTGTGTCTGTGTTTGTGTGTGCGTATGTGTTGATTTTAATGCCTTTCTGTGTGTGGGGCGTGTTTATCAATTTGCTTAACGGTATCCTTTTTCATTTCGTTAGCGCGTGCTGTTGTTGTTGCCTTTTACGTTTTTACGATCACACGCACAAAAGCACCACACACACACATGCATACACACACTCACACACTATCCATTCACAGACATATTCCTACTTTCGTTTGCTTTCTGCTACCTTTTGTTTTCTTATGCGAACAGTTTTTGTCGCTTGTTATTTTCCTTTTATTGAGTTTTTGTTTTGTATTATTTGCAATGCCAAAGAAACAAACACAAAACAAATGAAATGAAAACGTTATTTAGCATACATCACGCCTCATTGAATTATTTTTCTTTTTTCTTTTCGTTTTTCTTTTTTTTCCGTTTGTTTGTTGTTCTTTTTTTACAGGATTGGCTGGATCATCATAAAATACCCGATAAAGGAATTGCTCAATGCATGTATAATTTGCACAAGGTTTTTATTCATTTTTTTACCTTTTTATTATTAACACTAATAAATTTAAATTTGTATATTTTATGCGTGTTCGTCTTGTAGTAGAATTTCGCTATCATGTCATTCAATACTTACACGCAGTACTCGTAACATTACCAGGCCAGAATTGGTCTTATAAACATTTTATTACCGATGTAATCATAATTTGTGCGGCTTGCTTTATGTTAACGTTTCGAGGTTACGTTTGGTGTGAGAAAACAGTTCAACAAAAAATATCGGCAAATGATAGCATTTCTTAGACTTCAATATACCCAATTTAAATCAACATTAAATTAATTTATCTGATAGAAAAAATGTGTTATAAAAGTGGTTTAACACACTTTAAGATAGAGATAGAGATATAGAAAAGATAGGCTATAAAACTCTTAGATTTTTAAACCAGTGTTGGGTAATTAATAAATTCTTTAAACGAACATAACACTTAAAAAATTTTAAGCTCTGCACAGTTAAGAAAAAAATTTTAAAGAGTTGAAAAAAAGTAAAAGTAGATTTCCATTTTCTGCTAATATTAAATCGGTTCTTAAATCGCGTTGGTTGCAAAAATTGCCTAGTTCCTTTATCAAGTGCTCGACGGGGCGAATTTTAATTAAAACTTTGCCCACACGCATACGCAGGACATTGTCGCAGTGCCTTTTGGCTATCAATTTGCATACGCATTTTTTTTAGGCATACACACATTTAAGAAAGACTTGTCAGCTAACATTAATTAAAATGCTCAGCTGGCGAAAAAGAAAATTGCCTCTGGCAATGACATCGTTCAAATATACAGAAGCAGCAGCAAAAAGTAGGCAAGCAAAAAAAAAAAAAAATAAAAAGAAGCGAAATAGAAACCAAAAGCGGACACAACGCGCTGCCCGAAATTCGCCATATTTCACGCATAATTGAATGCTAAGAATAACAACAGCAACAACAGCAATAGGAGCAACAAAAATCAACAATAGCGTTAGCTGCAACAAAAGATAATGCCGGCAAAGTGGCACAGCAATCATTTAGCCAGCCCCACATATCCTAGTCCTTCCTTTTTTATTGGGACCCTACTTAGGAGCCGCTTCTCAAAAAGAATTAATTTAAGACAGCCATAAGAATGGCGATTTTTCTTTTCAGAATAACCTAAGTTAAACCGACAAGTTAGCGAATTGTTGTAGAGAATAAGATTAAAGTAAGTGAATGTATATAAAGCACTTAAGCTTTATATATCTAGGGTAAATAGTATTAACAAGCCCATGGGTGGGTGAACTTGAAGTGGATCAGTGGATTTGGTCCAAGTGAAACGAGCTTATAACTACATATGTACATGTGTGTCCTAGAGAAATACTTTTTTTGAGCATTTTTTTAATTAAAAAAATATGAAAGTTATTTTTGGGGTGTCGAAGATTAAATAGCCTTGCTCAGACACATATATAAAAAATGTGCGCTATCTAGTGCTGATAAGAAAATCGAACCATCGATTTCCGATATATCGATCGATGTTCATATCGATTCATATGACTAGCACTATCTATAGTTAATTGTTCTTATAATATATAGTAGTAAATACAGTAAGTATATAAATTAGACTGCTGGTACCGATCGCAGATCTCTCCGTTACCGTTACTGCAGTGGAGTAAAGAAAATCTTCTTAAATATATTGATTTAAGTACTGTGAAGTAAGAACAGAAGCAACACGAACATTGACTTCTCAACGCACACATTTTAAAGAGTTGCCACTTTGTGGGTCCCCTTTTACCCAAGAAGCAGCGCCATAACAGTCAACAAATGGAAACCAACTCAGCCAACTCGGACTACCTACAAGCTGCCCCGACAATTGACAAGTTTTCATTGTTGCTGGTGTTGTTGTTGGTGTTGCTGCTGCCATTTTAGCTTAATGCACTTTGTTGCTGCTGCTGCACTTTCGTGCATGGTGCTTGACTTCACATAAGCAAGTAAGAGTGCTGAAGAGTGAAAAGAGTGCTCAAGGGTTGCCCAAATAGACGATACTCTATAGTGAATTAGGAGCTGTCGTCACTATATGACAAACATATCACAACATTTGTTGTCTGTAGCTCTAATAAATCTCAGACATATTTATCGATATTTATTACTTAGAAAGCGAGTTATCGAAAAAAACGTAAAATAAATTTAAAAACTACAAGCATATTTTGTTTACTAATTTCTAGCTCCTATAAAATTGATGTATCAATATTAAAATCAGCTATTTTTCAAATTTTTCCATTTTTAATTTGATCCTTTTCTTCGATATTCGATTTTCCAATCCGATGTAAAAAATCGATGTTTATTTCGAATTAACATTACTTATGTGGTCAAAGCTGCCTTTTTTCGCATATAACCAATATACCCTATTAGGTATTAAAAAGGAGAGCTTTTAAACTGAAACCTGGACAATGGCATTTTGGCATTTCAAAGCGCTTAAATGTTGCAGTAATGAGGCATAGCAGTTGCAAGCTCTTTCCATGTGTGTGAGCTTGTCACGTATTGCATGTCGTCCAGTGTTGTAAAAGAGCTAAATACCTGTGTGGTCAAGTGACAGCCAACTGAATTGTGGCTTGGCTTAATGCCCAGCGCTCGACCAGCTAATGGAAATGACAGGTGCTTGGGCTGAAGTTGTGCTGAATGTAACAAGAACGTAAAAAAAAATATTATATATATATTGTTCTTGACTTTTATGGTTGACATAACGTTTATTGCAGTTAAAGTTAGACAGCACTAAACAAAGTGTTTTTCATAAATATAAAGAATATAAATATATATACATATATATATATATATATATATATATATATATATATATATAATAGAGAATAGAGAAATGCATATTCCTAGCTTAGCAGTGAATAAATATATAATATATCTACACAGATAGCAAGATAAGCAATAATTAAAATTACTTTTTTATACTCGTTCACGAAGTGAAACTAGTATATTGGGTTTGTGCAATGTCTGCTATGCTGCCCGTCTGTCCGGATGAACGCAACTTTTTTCGGCGCTATTGAAGATAGAGACTTAAAACTTTGGATATGTATATACTTGTAGTTATCCTCTTCAGCTGGTGACCTCCCCTAAAGATTGCTATCTTGATATCCCGGCCATGCCCACTAGAACGCCCCCAGCCCCCCGCCACGCCGGAAATGCCTATTTCCCCCACAGTTTTTAAGCTAGAGTTACCAAATTTGGAGGGTAGATAACTGGTCACCTCCTTTAAAGATCGGTAAAAATTTTCGGCGACGACCCCCCACTCTCACCTACCCCCAGCACCATACGAATTTCAAACTGCGAAATTTTTCAAAATAATAATAATAATTAAGAACGTGAACGAGTATAACGCAGTCGGTAACGCCCGACTGCAACGTTCTTACTTGTTTTTGTTCATTTCATGAAAATTATTATATATATACTAGACGGCTTTTGTTAGCACGTGAAAACCTAAAACCAAAGTGCTAAATTATTTTTTGATTTATAAATTAAATCTGTTAAATCTCTTTCATCTTTATTTTTGCTTTTTTATAGAAACCCATTTTTTCTCTTCCCACTGCAATTAAAAGTGCGTTGACAAAGCAACAGCTGTTGTCGGCTCAAATGTTAACTTTTCACGAAATACGCCATTATTAAAATGCAGCGAACATATTGCACTCGTAGTCATTCATTATGTGATGCATGTCCTTTGTCCTTTGTCCTGCGCTGCTTTTGCCAACGAGCTGCGTAAATTATGAAACTCAGCTGGCAGTTAAGCCAACTACCTGGGACCAACAAGCCGCTAATTAAGTTGAAAATTATGCAACAGCACAAAAGAAACGCACCCACACACACTCACATACACCTGAACACACACACATACACCAGAGAGCGAAGGCAGTTTAAAAAGCGCAAACTACTTTTGTTTTTGCGGAAGCCACCAAAAGGGGGTCTGTTTGATAGGCTTTTTTTGCGCTATGTATACCCTTTAAAGGGTGTTATACACTTGTACCAAAGTTTTGGCTTAAATAAAAAATAAAATTATTTAGGTAACTACAATTTTTGTAAAAAATATTTAAATGTGTTTTTATTTTTTATAATTATAAAAGCGATATATTTATATAGGGTTAGAAATATGAAAGTTATAAATATAGCTCTTTTTAGAGATTTGTCAAAGTAAAATAGTGTTGTTTCAAGCAAACTATATTTATTGCTATATTTAAATAGAATATATTTATAATAGGGTATCTTTTCGCTGATGATTTTGTTTTTTGCAATATTTGAAATGGCAAGTGTTAGCAATTAAAGCGTCCATTAATTATTGTCAGTCCACTCCGGAGACTGCATATGTCAGTTTGATCCTTTGTCCTGCACCACAAAGTTGTACACAGAAGCATTTCTATAAGGACCCCTCAGTTCTTAATGTAATCAAATTAAGCTGTAATATGGTAAATGAAGTGCGTGTGTTGTAATTGACTTGTTGGCAAAATGAAATGAGATATTTATTAAATAAGCTGTGAAACGGTTGATTAATGTTGTTAATGTGCTCGAGTTGAGACACGTTAATTTGGTTAATTTCGCGTAAACATTAGTTTTATTTGTTTGATTATTATTTTCTTTTGTTTGTATTAGGATTGGTGGGACTCCAAGCTGCCCGAGGAAAGCGTTTTGTGCTGTTTGAGTGTGATACCCAAAGTGTTGCTGGCTGGCGCCATTACCTTGATGGATGAGGCCTACTTCAAGCTGGCCGTTTGGCTTAATGACCGAGGTAAAAGTTGCACAAACACCAACATTTATTATAAATAATTCGTATATTTTATGTGCTCTATATAGAAAACTATCGATTGCAATCGAAGTACGAGAATCATTTGATAGCCAAAGTGGCACTTTTTCAATTTGTCAACTCGTTTCTATCGCTCTTCTACATTGCCTTCTATCTGCGCGATGAGGACAAACTCAAGGAGGTCGGTATTTTCTTGTCATATATCATTACTATTTCATAACATTTATGTCTGCACTCTCAGCAACTGGCTGGCCTGCTCATCTCGCGTCAAATTATTGGCAATTTACGAGAATCTGCTATACCCTATGTTTTGGAGCAGTGGAAGCTGGCCAAGCTGAGTTTCAACATGTGGGGCGCTCTCAGTCCCACACAGCATGTGAATCGCAGTCTGGCCGAGGAATTGGCCACGGCCGAGGAGAAGCTAAAGGCTGAGGCAACTGCCACTCCCACAACGACACCACAACAGGAGCCACTGCAGCCGGCAGGCAAAAGAAACATTGGACAGGCCGAAATTGAGAGCTCACTATATAAGGTAAGAGTTCTAGAACAAGTGTGGAACAATTTTTACAGGAAATAAATTTATCAGTACTTATCAATTATTTTTTAAAGATCAAAACAGGAATATAACATAATTTATAATAAAAAGTTGTTATCGGGTTGGGAATTGAAAATCCTTCAAATATTTAAAAGAAAAAATTAAATTTCAAAACGGCCTTTTAAAAATAAATCCTTATTGAACTTGTAGAAAAACCTTTATCAAAATTGTATTCCTTATGAAAGTCAGTATAGTTGAAACAAAGTTTTGATAGTTCGAAATTTAAAAAAAAAACACTGACCAGAAATTTGTGCAATTCCAAATTTGTCAAATTTGTTTAAACTGATTTTAAATACAAAAGTAAGTTTAACCAGCAGTTTTAATTTATAATTAATTTTGACACGATTAAAAATTTTAATTTAGAGTTTAAAATCTGAAATGTAAAATTGTTTGAAAATAAGTAGAGCTTCTAATTTTATTTCATTTGAATTAAATATTTTGTTTAAAAGACAAAAATCGTAAAATATTTGTTTTTTAGAAATTGCATTTCTTTCAATTCGGAATTCAAATTTTTGGGATAAATATCACCCATTTACTTTCGTTCTGATTAATTTACGGCTTCTTGAACAGGAGCTGGAATATTGTACAATGTATGTGGCATTTCTGAACATCTTTCGTTTTCTGTTGATTTAATATTGCAGTACGATGGCACATTCTCGGATCACTTGGAGATGCTGGTGCAGATGGGCTATGTGGTGCTCTTTTCGGCTGCGTTTCCCCTGGCCGGGATTTGTGCGCTGATTAACAACCTGATGGAGATTCGTTCGGATGCTTTTAAGCTGGCGCATGTGCATCAGCGGCCCTTTGGACAGCGTGTGGCCAACATTGGCACCTGGCAGAATGCGTTGAGCATTTTATCGCTGGCTGCGGTTATTGTGAATTGTGCATTGATTGGCCTGTCCGGTCAGGTGTCCCGTCTGTGGCCTGGACTGACCACCGCACAGACTATAATATTGATAGTTACACTCGAGGTAAGTTTACTCCTGTCAATATGCTCCCAGTATATCTGTGAAACCTTATCAGTAACATATAGTTCCCATAGGAACGATCGGTCGAAAAATTCATTTTTTTTTATTAACTATTTGCTAATTGAGAATCTCACAATGCTTAATATAATATAAACAAAAAATATTACCAAATTTAACTATTATATAATATATTCTGCAAGTGGTGAAATTTGTGAAAAATAAAGTTATTGTTTTAAAATTGAGCACACTATAGGGGTCATCTTTTCTATAGCTCTGCAAGGACATTTAAATTTCTGTTTGAAATTCTTTCCGTTTGCATTCAGTACTATTGATAAATATCCGAAATGAATCCACTCTACTTTATGCAGCACATCATGTTGGGACTGCGACAGGCGTTGACTTGGCTGCTGCCGGAGCTGCCCTCTTGGCTGGCGGCGGAGATAGCGCGCGCCGAGCATTGCCGTCGTGAGATGCAGTGCAAAGGAACGTCGCCGCGACCCACGCCGCCGACGCCGCCATCGACGACATCCACACAGCCGGAACAGGAGTCCTTGGCGGGCGGCGAAACCTCGCACGATCAGTCCATGGAGAGTCAGCTGGCCGAGGATTTGCTGCTCTATGGTCACGAGCTGGCCGCCAGCTATGTCCGCAGCATTGAGGCCGATGTGAATATTTATGAGAATCGTGACTCCTCGCCGGATTCGCCGCCATCGCAGGTGCGTGTGAATTGGCCATACTATGAATAATATTTGAAGGCAAAATTAAATGAAATGTGGTTGATTTACAGACCAGCACAATACTCATAAGGCCGTTGCATGAATCGACACCGCCGCACGGAGGCGCCTCGCTGAGCAGCTTGCATCAGGATGGCAACGGGTAAGTTGAGGTCAACCCAGCTAAGGGTTACCTTTAAAGTATTTTGCACACGCCAAGTCAATTAAGTCCATTGCAAAGGCTGAATAATAAAGCTCGCACACAAAATAACACACACACCTTACATATATATAATCCATATGCACTTTAAAATATTTTAAATACCATTTTCTTATACCACATAAATATATACTACTATACTTCACATGTTTTTATTTGAAATTTTCTCTGTAATGGGATTTTTCTTTTTATATGCATATATTTACCCTACATTTGGCCATAAATCTCTTATAGCGCTTGTAAAAGTTGTAGGCAAAAATCGCAATTCTTCATACCGGAAATACCGCCATTTCTTGGATATTCGGTGCGCAATTTGAGCGCTCTGCCAACACACAGCCAAAGAATACAACAACAGCAGCTGCTAAGCGGGTAAATTCAAGTCTATATCATAGCTGAAACACTTAGATGTATACCAATAAATAAGATACAAAAAACAAAAAAAAAACATAAAACAAAAAACTATTGAAATTTTGTTGTTCTCTGTGCTGTGCTCTAATTTTTGCTGTGTGTTGTTGTTGTTTTCGCTTTCCGAAACTCAAAATTTGTGATGCAAAAACTCTTCTCCCAATTGGATAACTCTTCACTTTACAAGCTGCTTATATTTAGTAATAATTTAATAAATATTTATATAACATTTTTTTTTCCAAATAATACTACTGTTTTTCATATTTTAAATAGGGGTATTCCATAAAATATTGCAATTTTTATATCTCCATAAGATAAGATTATGGCGAAAGAATTCATAAGTGATTTGAAAAGTAAAAAAATTTTAAGGGATTTGAATAGTAAAAATAATACAAAATTTTGTTTTTTTAAATTAAATTATATATTTTTATTGTTTTGCAAGGCGTTGATGCCTTATGAACAATATGTATCATTACATAAAACTAGCTCCAGGTTTTTAGTTGTAAGCAACTAAATATTTTTAAAAGAAAATATTTTGACTGTCAGAAAAATTAAAAAAAGAGGAAGCGGCATTTTAAAGCCATGTTTTCATAGATTGATGGTTCAAATTTAAGCATATAAACACTTTAAATGATATAAAAGGTTTTCCAGATCTGCTAAATTTAAACCGCAGTTTACTCAGCTCTGAGTTTTTTTTTTTATAAACATATTTCTTCTTTTATTTCGAAAATTGTTTAATATCTACTGTTCATAGAATACCATTAAAAAAATTCAGAATGCAAAAATGAAATATAAACGGAATTAATGCTTAAATGAAATGGATTTTTAGCTACTGGAATACCTCTAATATTTTATAAACACCTTTTTTTTTCAACATCTTACTATTTACACTCTATATATTTTATTCCTCTCTTTTATCTCTCTCTCTTTTATCTCTCGCTTATGATATGGCACTTAACAGCGCTTCAGCTAGCACGCTAGCTCTGAACTCTGCCGCTGCCAGCTACGCTTCGCGTCTGCAATCGATGCATATACAAGATATACCACCGTTCCGTAAGAAATCGAGTGATTCGGCTGATCATACTGGCAGCAGTACGGGCAGCAGTCCGCAACGCGCCTCAATGCGTCAGCTGCAACTACAGCAACTGCAGCAGCATCAGCATCAGCAACAGCAGCAACAGGCGACTAAAATCGCAGAGATTCCGCCGTACAGCAAGACACGCAAAATATCCGGCGAAAGCGCAACTCATTCGCAGATGAGCGTAAGACACTACGCTAATTTTTTTCTCAATATCATCCATTTTTCTTTAGATATAACAAACACATTCACAGTTTCTTAAGGTCTCTTCACAATCTGATATTACCCATTAGCTAAATACTAACTTATTGTACTTAGACTGACAATATGCCAGTAGTACTAACTAGTTTTCGTAGTGCTAACTAGTTTGTAATATGACCCCAATCCCACAAATAACAATGCATCATTTGTGGTTTGATGTTGTGAGTAGTTTGAAAAAGTTTTTTTTTCAGTTTTCTTTATTTTTTAATACTTTTTAAATTAGAAATTTATGAGATAAAGTTTGTCAAAATCGGGTATACTATGATGTTTCCGAAAATAATAAATAACATTTTTATTGAATTTTAGTTTAATCTGATAATTATAATAAAGTGTAAGGTATTTTTCACACATTTTCAATTGCTTAATTTGTTTTAAGAACAAAAATGTCAAGCAATTTTGAAACCTAAATGATGTACAGGAATTGGAGATCCTCAATGAATTGCTTAAGATATTTTTTTTTAATCCATCCGTTAGACTGTTAACATTTTTAAATATAGAAACTACACAACCATTTTCATTTTCACACCACAACTTTTCTATCAGCGAAAACAATTGAAAATTACTCTAACACCATTCTCCTGTTTAAAGGATAAACTACATATAAAACTTCACGCACCCGAATGGATGTCCCGTTTGAAAGTCAACGATAATCCGAACCTCCATAGAAGCATAGATTGTATTGCCAAGGTAGTGAAGAGATGTGTAATACCCTTTAAAATCGATATAAATGTTAATCGATGTGTCTGATATTGCCTGATATAATTACCATATATTTACTATATATATTTATATATATGTTGATACAAAGTGTTGTCCAATTCAAATGTTTGCGTTGCAATTGAAGCTTTCTGTTGGGTTCTTGTTGGAGGCAGTTAAAAAATATAAATAAAATAATTCTTAAGGTTATAATCTGGCATGGCAGCTGCTTGATCTCATACACTGTATGAACAATTTCACGCTGGCTTCAAACACTCATATTAAACCATTTCATCTGCATGAAACAAGCTTTAAATGTGTGTACTTATATATATGCATAAAGGTGGCTAGCCAATCAATAACTAATTCGTTAAATGTCCTAATGTGCATCTCAAGGAACTCGGAAACAGTGCAGACAACACCGAAATCTTGAAGCCCGCACCGTCCTGGAGCAATGTGGCGCTCAAGACGGGTGCCACGGGCAGCATGCTGGCCACACCGCCATCCACTCAGCAGCAGCAGCAGCAGCAGCAAATTGTGGCCTCTTCGTCCTCTTCTTCGGGCGGCGGAGGCAGCGTGTTTAGTCCCAGTGGTGCTAGCCCAGCAGCCGCCGGCAGCAGCAGTATCAGCAATTCCCAGTCACGCCCCAGCGTTGGCGCCCTATCCAATTCCTCGTCCAGTTCATCGCACAAGCAACAGCAGCAGAAGCAGGCAAAGGAGGAGCGCGACAAGGAAAAGGACAAGGAGCAGGAGCAGGCAGCAGCAACGGCTGCGGCTGCAACTGCAGCAGCCACTGCATCCACATCCGCGGGCAATACGGATGATGAGGCCAAGGGTGAGTTTCAAATATGTATATTATATATATTATATTAAATTTAATTTTTATAAGTATTTGATTTTAATTATTATATGATTTATTCAAAGTAGTTATTTATTTTAATTAAGGGAAAAAGTAATATGGCCTGCCAAAAAAATATTGAATTTAAATTTTTTGCAAATGTAAAAAATTTCAAATATGTTACCTGTACATTTTTCCATAAGAAACAATATATCTTACATATTAAACATATTCAAAAATTATTATTATTATCAAATATTTTAATTAATTAATTGGGACCCTACTACTCACAAATTTTATTTCGCATACTTAAATTAAAACAAACTTAATGCACGTGGTCTTTTCGCCACTCAGGTGTAAAATATGTAAATGTAAAATATTGATATTGAACATAGAAAATTTTACAGTTTGCAAATATATGCAAAAAAAAAATTGTATAGTAAAAAATAAATAGTAAAATCCTTTAAATTTACAAAATATTTTAAAGTATTTAAAAAAGCCTTGATTTGTTTTTGCTAAAGTTAGAAAATCCACTTAATAAAAGAAAATCTGATTTAAAATAAATAATTTATATTAACAATTAAACTATAAACGTAGTAAATAATTATTTTTCAATAACTATTTTTCAACAGCAGCCGAACTGGCGGCCAAAAAATCGCGTCTCAAACAGAAGCTGGTTAAAAGCGCGCGCTCTGTGGCTATTTTCTCACTCAAGCTAAAAGAGCGCAGGCAGCGGGAAGCGGAAAAGGCGGCCACCATTGCCGTAGAGCATGCCAAGGTAAGCGAGAGTATATATTATTTATATATAATTTTTTTATAATTATAATTTTTGTATTTTGCAGGCTCTGGCCAAGCTACCTATGCCCCAGCCCGTTGGCGGTGAATTATCCTTAATACCCATCGAGCAGCTAATACAAATTGACGATATCAAGCCTGCGATTAAGCCAGCATCAACAACAACAGCAACAAGCACATCGATCTCATCCTCCACCCAGGCGGGCTCCTCTATGTATTATCATCATCATCAACAACAGCAGCAAAATTATACGGATAATTAAGCTTAACTTAAGCTCAAGAAAAATTAGCTACTAACCCCACTGCACATTGTAAATAGTTTTTTCTATGCACATAATCCCATCTGGTCCATGTTTTAAACGATCTTTCACTAACATATTGATGATATGAGCAATTTGCTGAATGTGTGTCTTGTCCAGAGTTGGAAGCAACTAAATAACTTATACATATTTAGTAGTTAAAACAAGAACAACAAAGAATTAACAAAAGTAAAAAAAAAAATAAAATAAAATACAAAATCATATGGCTAAAATAACTTTCGCCACAATTTCGCCTTTGAAATTGGGCGTATTTGTGAAAGTGTTTTTCTAGACGTTTTTTCACACTCGCAAAAAAAAAGATGTTTGTCAAACGAAGTAAAATGTGAAACGAATTTTATTTAGCGTTTTAGCCGTTACATGTTTTTTGGTAGTAAGCGTTGTTAGCATAAAGCTAAAATAAACAAAAAAAAAAAGAAACATTTGTTAAAAGTTGAATGTTACGTTGTGCATTTATGTTGCCAGTAATTATTACTGATATTACTAATAATTATGTACTAAACAACGAGTACTTTTTGCTTTGCGTGTATTTATCATAATTTTTAAATATTTATACTCATCTTTACTTAAAGCATATTTGCAAGCATGCTTCTAATACAAATTGGTATATTTATTTTTGCCTCATTCTGTCTAAATACTCATTAACGATATTACGTTTTTAGTATTCATTGCCGTACTCTGGTACTTAATCAATCACACAAACAACGACACAATTGTAATGCGGTCGCATATGTCGTCCATTGTTCCTTCCATATACGATATACAAAAAGAAAAAACAAGAAACAGATAAAGTGAGAGAAAACAAACAGTCGCATATAATACAAGGTTAAAACGCCACACTCGCTTCAAACAAAACGAAAAACAAAAATCTATTTACAAGAATTTAAATTCAACAACTAACTATCCGATGGCTATTAAAAAAAACTATTTTTATTTATTTATTGCTTACGTAAATCACGAGTAATTATGGTATACAAAAGGACACACACACACGCACACACACACAATGAAAACACTACCGATGGATATTTGTATATAATATTTAGCATTTAAGATGTCAACGAGAAATTTACACGAAAATACAAAATAAATATATGTGCTCTTGTGTTATATGAAAAACAAAAACGAATCCAAAATATATGAAACGAATTAGGTAAAGCAATTTTCTTTGGTAAACGTATGTTTGGAAAGTTTTCTGATACAGTTTATGTTGTGCTCTTTTAGGCATGTTCCTGATCTTAAAGAGCAACTTGAGAAACTGAAGAATTTTGTGTATATTTTCAGGCGTTGCTAATAATTCAAAGTTCAAACGCGGAATTTTACACATATCAAGCGGATCTTGTCTTTAATTAAATTGTAAATAATGTGGCCATGGAGCTGACAGAAACACAAATGTTGGTAAGTACAAGCAACATGCACAAAAACAATCTGACAAATTATTGAATAGACATAAGATCTTAAAAAAGGTGTTCATGGAGGATAATATCAGAAAATTTAATTCATACAACAAATGAGGAACAGTAAAAGGCAAGCAAAAGGTGATTTGTGTGTAGCTTAATCAATAAAAAATTGAAAAATTGAATTTTTTTATAGCTTAGTCAATAAAAAATTTTAGCTAGATTTTTAAAATTATTTAATAACATAAATAATGTAAATACGGAGGACAATATTAAGGAAATTATATAATTATATAATTTTATTACAACAGATATAACATAATGTAAATTAAAGTTTCATTATGTGAACATGGAGGACGAGACCGCGAAAATCAAATACATTTTTTTTGTAATATTAATAAGTAGAAGTAAAATCGCACACAATGTGACAATGGAGGACAACGTCATTGTTATGAAAAATAATAAATAACTAACAGTAAGGAAATTCAGGAGTTCAGAACTCAGCATATATATATAAAAGAGTGCTAAGTAAATGGGAACAGGAATTTTAAATCGTATTAGATATATACCAAAGTCCAAAACTGGAATCCTATTGATTACATATAATTATTAAAAAGAAATGTTTATAAATTTTTGAACCTGCGCACAAGAAAAGTATTTGTCAGATACGCAAACACCTGCCATTCAGTCAAGCGCACAGTTGCCACACTAACTCATCCCATAATGTGCAATATATATATCTATATATATATATGTATATGTATATACTTATCTGTATATATACGTAATGGCCGACAACTCGTGCGCCTGCCAGCCCGGTGGGGGCTTTAAAACGCGCACTAATTAGCGGTACGTGCGGAGTGCGTTTTGTCAAGCGCTCGAAAATGAAATGGGCCTGGAGCTGGGTCTCAAACGGGGGGCATTGCCGGCCACTCAACGGCTGCAACAGAGATCGCGCTGGGTTATCAACGCATTCAAATCAGCAGACAGCGGACAGCTCACCTGTAACAATGACATGTGTTGCTGTTGCTGTTGCTTTTGCTGTTGATGAGAGCGCTCCAAGTGTGCAATTTTGACCCCAGTGTGCGCAGCCAGTTCCCCCAATCCCCCTCCCATTTATTGTGCTCGGCTATAAAACAAAGTGAGAAATGTTGTTGCACACAAAAAAAAGGAATAAGTAAGAGTGCTCTAGTCGAAAGTGCACGACTCGAAGATGCCCTGTAGCCAAGCATTGGCTTCTATATAGAAGGAAGTTCCTTCTTCGCTCAGCCCAACAATAATTTACATTTATTCTAGAATAACTTCGAGGTTTATTTCTTCTATTGTCTTAAAATTCAAATATGTGTCTATATCAATCAGACTTACAACTCTGTTAATGCTTTTAATTTTACTTTGTGTTCGGTTCAAGAAGATATCAAAAATTTTCTTACAACTAAAAACCCGGCGATAGTTATAAGTAAAAGATGTTTCTTATATGTTTATAAGGCAACGACGCCTTGAAAAACAATAAAATATATCATTAACAAACTTAAAAAAAAAAGTTTTCTTTATATACTATATAAAAACTTATTATTATAAATATTTGTGTCTAGCATTATTTATCTCAGAGATGTACTGTATTATTAAAATATTTCTGAAAAATTGCGAAATGTACAAAAAACCACTTCTTCTGCATATACATTTGCATATCCCCATTTTTCAAAAGCTACAGGGTATTAAAAAAACAAAAAAAAAACAAAAAGAAAAATAAACACATGTACTTGTACCCTGGCACTGGATGCTCTATTAGATTTAAACGTAATGATTAAACCGTAGCCAGTGCGTGTGCAATCAATTTGTTTTTTTGTTGTTATTGTTGCTGTTGCCGTCTGGAAAACTTTCAACTGGCCAATCATTATCCTTGACCCACGGGTGCTGCAACAGACAATGTGTCATTTTAATAGGCTGACATTATTCACAGTTCTGCTTGGTCGAGTTGGTAATTAAAAACAGTTGTCCGTTTAAGCATCGGAATTTTACAGCTGGTCTAATCGGCTTTGAGTACATCAATTTTTTTGGAGTACTATTCAGTATCACTCATTTGTTTTGCATATTTAAATGCAAATGTTGGTAGCTATTGCGGCACAAGCTATGCGTCAGCTTTATTAAAGACTTATATTAAGGTAGAACATATTCTAAAAGGTGTTTCTCAATAATCGTAAATGTTAATTGTATCAAGATTTTTAAAGAATAAAATAAATTTAATCTTTAGTCTCAAATTTCTGCATTTTCTAATAATTTAAAATGACGTGTTTATGATTATTTGGAATTTCAATATAAGCTTAATAATTAAGTTGAATGCTATTTTTAATTACACAAAACTGAAAAATTTTGCAATGTTCGAAACCAATGCTTCTAATCTAATTGCAAGTTAAAAACTTACATTTAATTTAAAAATTTCATGAAATATATTTTTCTTATTCTTTTTGTGTTAACTGAAATAATATAATTATTCAAACAAGTTTAAAATGGTTTGCTTTTAATTTTTTAGAAATCTGTCAAATTAAAAATAAATGTCCTTTTATTTTTTTAAAAATCCGTATATGTGGAGCCTTATAATTTGTTAAAAACAAAACCCATTCTTCCAGAAATACTCAAAAATTTTAATTTGATTCCACCAAAAATGCAATAGCTTTACGCTCTGTCCAGCGCCCCTTTCACCTTGTTGATTGATGCCATACACAAAATGGCAATTTGAAATTACCTTCTTCTGTTTTTTGCTTGGCGCCCGTTCACCGGAAATTGCAGCAAAACAGTTGACCCAACAAAACAAACGGCGGGCAATAAAGAGAAAAGACAACGAGAAGCAAAAAACAACAAAAACTTTATACAGCGTACCAATCAAAAAAACAAACTTTAAGATAAATCTGCGCAATAACCAAACGAAAAGTAACACCAAAAAATACACAATATAAAAATACAAAAAATACAAATAAAAACAAAAAACAAAAACAGCAAAAGGTGACCGTGTAGATATTGCCAGGCCCAAAGACAGACGAGCCATGTAGGAAACCATAACGAGCTGACGTTGCTATATGTGTGGTGAAGTAGTGTCTAAAGATCAGCACATGTTGACCGAAGGCTGACCAAATGATCATGATCGTCATCGTCATCATTGTGATGATGCTGAAATAGCATACATGAAAAGTCAGAGCTTTATGTGCGATATTACCGTAAGATAATGAAAACTGTGGGGCGTTGGCTGTTTGGTGAAATCTCGTTGGCAGCACCTGACCCGAAAATGTTTCACATTGCCCAGTTACAGTTAAACGCCATTTTTTCCGTTGAATTTGTGGTCGTTAAGTGTGCGAGTGAGATGGCAGCTGTTGGAGCCACAGCATCAGTTTCAACTGCGGCTTGGAGCCCATTCGGTAGCAGTAAAAACCAAAGACTTTGTTATTGTCCGACACAACTAATGTTGGCCTCAAAAATGAAACATGGCCACGCCTCGAGGGCGCAACGGTAAATGGCCCAAATGTTGTATTTTAAAGTGTTTTTTATATTTTCTTTTTTTTTTGTTTGGATCAGTGGAGCCGCATTTGTGTTTTTTTTTTTGTCCAGTTGACCCATGGTTTATTCACCTGTCGTCATAGTCGCGTTGAAAATTAAAATTAAAAATTAAAATTGCAATAACTCTTTTGTTGCTGTTATTGCTCACACAGTTGCTTGTTTGTTGTTTCTTTTTTATCTTAATGAAACATTTTTAAATCGCTTTTAACAAACGTCGGGCTATTAAACCATACGCTATTTATAAAGCTCACACTCTCCGCATTTGAGCTCCGATTTAAATGCATTTAATTTCGAGACATGTGAAAATTAATTACATTTAATTAGCTGCGTCCCGCTACCGCACCCGCTGCCGTCTTATGTACGTTCTCGCGGCCAGCTCAGCCATACAAGTTGCCGTTTCGACAACTATTGTTTGCCTTTGTTTTTTCTGAATACCCTGTAACCAGTAAAATGGGATACAAAAAAGGGGCATAAGAGAATTTGTGAAATGTTTGTGGTTTTTATAAATATTAAATTAACAGTTGATTTGCTCTAAAAGCCTAAATTTTTAAGTTTTCATAATTGTTTCTTTATGTGTCCACATTAAACTCAGATTCTGTAAGAGGTATGTGGGTTCTTTAATATTTTTACAAATAAATATTATATTCATATTCTCTTCGAAATTTTCAATTCATAAATGCCCTTTTTTCTTTGTATTTTATAGCATACAAACATTTTCAATAATATATAGAAATAAATTAATGCTATATACAGGATGTTCGTTTTTTTGTTATTAGTTATTAGTTAACACTATTTGTACAGGGTATCCTTTTGTCGACAACATTCTGACTGGTTGCTTTTTCGATTTTTTATTTTTATTTGTGCTCTTTTAATTGCTTTATAATTTAAATTTTCGTTCATCCGCAGCGATCATAAAACTGTCCGACTGCCGCCTGTCCATGCAGTAGTCGGAAAGTAGCTGAGAAATCGCTTTAATGTGCCACCTGTTGATTGTCTACCGTTCGAGAATGAAACGTTTTAAAGGTCAAATGAAACGTATTTAATTGAATTTCAAACGAAATGTACTTAGGGCAGAGAGCTCTCAAAGCACTGAATCGGCATAGAGATGATTGTTTATAAGCAAATTAAACGGAAGCTCTTGGTTCGATGTTAACTTGTTGCCGCTCCCAAATAAGATTTGGCCTAGATTATCCAAGCCGTCTTCACGTCTTGGGTGTGCTCCAATTAGGCAACAACAATTAGTTGTTGCCAGGCAAATGAAATCGCTGGGTTTTATCAGAGGCACATAATTAAGGTCAGACAACGTATAAACTACTGGTATTCATGGCCAACAAGGAAATCTGCTTTCAACAGAAACGATAATCAACACACGCGCTACTATTAAGCTCGCCCGGCTGGGAGCTCAGCAACTAATTGTAGAGAAATCCCCCCAAGCGATGAATTCCAGATGATCTATGACCAGAACCCAAAGGATATTGTGTATATATTTTTGTTGTTTTTTTTTTGCTGACTATCAAGCATTCTCTATTTATATTTTAGGTAAAATCTTTAAGCCATGTTGTAAACTCAAAATAAAAAAATATTTTAACCTGTATAAAACTGATCTAGTTGTTTATCAGTTCTCAATAGTTGAACAGACCAACTGACTTTCTTTCATTTAAAATAATAAAACTCTGCGTAGAAATTAGATACATTTTCCAAATGTGTTCTGCAAACGAATCTCAGAATATATGTGTTGTAAAAATACGAATTTTAAACAGGTTACGCTGTTATTTTAAAAAGTTACCCTATGCCACGGATTTTCTTATGGATGCTTCTTTAAATACGTATTTTCATTGAATAACTTTTTTTTTATTAAGGCAGTACAGCCTATCGCAGAATTTTCTTAAGTCGCTTTACTTATTTGTTTATTTGTTTTTTTTTCTATCAAATATCTTGTTAAATAAACCAACCTAATAAATAATAAAGTTTCAATAGCTTTTTTAATATAATTAAATATTACTTAATATATTTTAATATATTCGTATAAATTATTTTCCTTATATAGTTAAATATTATATAATATTTTTTTGATGTATAACTTTGTTTAAAAGATTTTCGATTAAATTTTTTTTGCCAAGTCTAGTTGAATATCTTTTAATAATAATCTTCAGAAATATCTTAAATTTTGCTTAGTGTTTGTGTACCCAATAGTTATCTAAGTACTGACGCTTTTATGCACTCTCCACGAACATAACTCACACGCTCGCGGGCATAATTTGAAATCCCCGAAGCGCCAATGTGCTCATTTAATTAATTTAATTAACTTAAGGATTACACAACAAGAAAACGACACCCAATGGGACAACACGAAGATGCCCGTAAATTAAGGGGCGACCATCAAAATTGCAATGCGTAGCGAGCACAAACTGCAGCACCATAGGAGTGAAAAGGTGGTCAAGAGGGGAAAGGGTGATGGCGAGGGTTAAGAGGTGCTGCGGTCTAATCAAGCGGCATGCAGGCAATGGCAACGCTTTGCTATGCAGTCCGCACGCTTTATAAAATAATGAGGGGGGAGGTGGAGCAGCAGCTGCTGCAGCGGTTGATTGCACCCGTAAGTGCCATATTGTCACCGTTTGATCAATCAAATTGCCGCCAATGGGGCAACAACTGTGCCACAACTGGAGCTCGTAAATGTAACTCAATTGATGAGTCGCTGTCGCTGCTTCGATCGTTGCGTAACTTGTTCCCGTCTTAGCCATGGCTCGCAATTAGCCGTTCGATTCTGACTCGGACTCTGACTTTGGCTCAGACGCAGGCGCAGGCGCAGGCGCAGGCTCAGTTTGCGGCTCCTCCGCTAATTGACAATATTTATGAACACGTACACATTTTGTCGCCGCCTTAATTGGATCGTCATCGTCATCGCCCACAGCTGGCCAATTATTTTCATCAAAATTGTTAGCAATTTTCAGCGTGCGCGTTTCAAATGAAGATCTTAACTCAGCTAAACAGACGTTTTGGTTATACGAGTGCCACACAAAATAATAAAAACTGCAAATAACAGTTATTATTTAATTTCGACGAAGATCTAATACCCTTGCAGGCGTATTGTTCCGATAACTATGTAATTTAGTTAAATAATCTTGTCAATTTATATTGTTTATGAGAACTAAAAAAACATGGTTTGTTATACGATTCTTAGTTTATAAACATACTTCTTTCACATACGTGAAGCGACCTTTAAATTAAAACTTTGGCTTGTAATATTTATCCCTATTCCAAAGATACTTATAAAGTACATTTATTTAAAGTATATGTATTTAATATATTTATTAAAAACTGTATATTAATTGAATTCGAAAAATTTAACCTGAACCAAATGCGGATATCGATACCTAATAATATGAATTGTTATAAAATAAGTTTTCCAAATTTTAATTACATTAAGCATCTTGATAATCATAAAAGGTGATATTAGTTGAGATATTTTAAAAAACCAATAAATATCGTAACTTCTACCAAAAAAAATCCTTTAAAAATTTTTTAACAATTAAATATTATTAGAATTCGGCACATATAAATATTCTTAAGTTAAATAAGTATATTTTAGTAAAAGCAAATGTTTTAAAAGAGTTTCCATAAAGTTAAACCAATAAAGACTTGGCTCGTTCCTCCGATCGTAAATATACATTCTTAACAAAGTCAAACATTGTGGCGTTTCTCATTTCATGACAAAGTTATAATACCCTCCGCTTAGAGTATACTAGTAAAATGTGAACAAAATGTGTGTCATAAATTGTCGCTAGATGAGAATTCTACGATTTATAACTAGGACCGGGTCTTGACTTGCACTTACGACTGCGCGTATTTGCTTTTTCTTTACTGTTTTTGTTTTTGGTTTTGTTTGTGTGGCTATTTAATTCAATTAACTTTAATTACACATAAAAGCATTCTTGACGCTCGCTTTTAGACTTTAAGCCAAACAAGTTCCATTTTACACGCAGCTTTTGAAAAGTCGTTTTCAGTTCGCAGCATAAGCAGGGTAAGCGGCTTGGAGGTTTATTTGTCAGTGGAATATTAATGATATAATACTTAATACCTCTTTGCTTACAAGTTTGTGTACAGTCGTAACAAATGTTATCTGTCAGTAATTTGGCAATGCAATTTCGCACAACAATTTGAATGTTAACTCATTTGAATATTTGAATAGGTTTTCAAGATCAAATAAAACATGTGAATAAAACTATGCAGAAAATTAAAACATGTTAAATTTAAACCTTTAATTATGCAAAATAAATGGGAATTTGTGTTCTTAAAATGCGTTTTTATATTGCATTTAAATTAAAATAATTCAAAATAAAAACAACAAATATGAACTAATAGAATTTGTAATTTTTTTAAATTGAAATACATATGCAGCGTATAGCAACAATATAAACATATAATTTGTATGGAAGAGTCAAAAAGCTTAATAAAAAATTTAAAAAATAAATTACTTTGACTTTGAGAAAGTATTGACCCGAAAAACAATCGAATAAAGTGTGAGGCAATTAATAAAAATTAAGACTTGTTTTTTGTCCGTATAAAATATATATATTTAGAATTATTTTATGTGGGTTATTTTAAAAAATATATAACTAGCATCTTTAGTCATCAATTTTTATTTCATAATATGACCCACAATCTGTTTGTTAAGCGTTTAGATAACAGCTTAAAGCATGTCTGGAATTATTGCTATGCTGTTTAGCCTCTTTTACCGCTATGTGTTATAGGAAGTGCAAACAAGTCTAATAGTTGGCCCCACCGCAGCGACTTTTGTATAGTTATTCGTTGTCTGTCGGCAAATGCCAGTTAAATGTACGACAATATCTCATTGGACTGTGGACTGTCATTTGTCAAAAAGGTAGCATAAAGCAAAAATCGGCCAATTAGCGGCACAGTTAAACGTCAACATCCTCACGGCACAACACATCCGGAATGGACCACCGCTCGCCGCAGCAGTGGCCACTGGCCAGTGCCCAGTTGAGTTCTCCAGTCACATGTAACCAGTGACGGTTACATTTTCGCCATCAATCAAAGAGGCGACGGGCAGCAACTGGGGAGAACCCAAAGGCAAACCCGAACCGCAATCGAACTGCGGGCGCCTGCGCAAAAATGCGGAACAGACAAACAAAAAAACAAAACAGCAAAAAAAAAGAACAATTGCTTTCGGTCAGCCGAAGTTTAAATGCCCTTGCAGGATATTTTTATACGTATTCAAATTTTAAATTTAATTTTAATTTTTTACTTCACCTTAATATACATTTATATTAAATTAATGACATTAGTTATTAGGGTGTATTATTACTTACTTTAGTTATTTCTACCCTTTCTATTATATTATTTTATGACAATATATAATATTTATGGGAAATTCATTTTTAAAAACCCATTTAAGAATATTATAAAAAAATATTAAACTAAAATCTCTAAATCGATATTAAAGAGATTTTATTGAATGAAAACTGTATGTCGTAGTTATATTTAAAAAAAATCGGTTTTATCAGAGAGATCAGTTGACTAGACTGATACGACGAGCTCTTCTTCAATATGTTACACATTTCAACACAAATTTGGAGCACCCTTTTGGCGAGTGTATTTTAAGAGAGGAAAGGAATATGTTGTTGATGACGATTTGCTGGACACGATGTCGTTCAGTAGCTGTCCTGGGGATGTCGCGAGACTTGCAACTGACTGGCGCAATTAGTTGTCAATTATCACATAGCTTGTGGCGGAAGGGTTTGAAGTGGTAGCCGTGAAATTGGGTTTATTGATTTGCTAAAACAATTTACAAATGTCACGAGTCTTGAATTTATTTATTTATGTTTTACAGCCGCACCAACAATGGGCCACCCTCTGCCAGGCAATTTTCATTAACGTGGCCATAAAGCCAGACCACAAAACGTATATTGTGTAGCAATATTTCATTTGATCGAAGAGGCTACCGTTTGTTGTGGGTGCCCATATACCCTCTCTCTTTTTGGAAAACATAGCCCATGGTCTGTTTGCGCACAATGCGATTTCTTTGTTGTTTTTTCCATCACTTTGAGTGACACCTAATTAACACCAAAGGCGAGTGCTGTGTTTTATGATTGCATTTATTTGACTTAGTTATTTCAGCATGAGTAGCCGGAACTAAAGCCACCAAGCTGAATTAAGGCAAGAAACTGTAAAATTCCAGAGGCTTTATGGGCTTTTCAATTATGCATAGCTCGCGGGCGTGTTGTAAATGCTGTGGAATTGTGGTAATTGTGGACATCAATAGACTTGGCATAGGCTATAAATTGCCCAGCGAAACTTGTGATTTCAATTAGCTCACATTCATTATTGATAAGGCGTTTTTGTTTTGTTATTTTATAACTACAGGTTGTGACCAAGAATTAATTTTTTTTAAATATATTTGAATACTAACTGTTACGAATTCTATTCGAATGTTGCTTGAATTTAGAATATGTATTTTACCAAAATTGTTACAAACTGTTTAATCTAAGTAATAATTACCAAATCTTTTCGAATTTTGCTTGAATTTGAGAATTTGAAAATATGTATTTTAAACTAATTGCAACGAACTCTATTCGAATTTTTTTTGAATTAATTAATTACAGGTTGTGACAAAGAATTATTTCTTTTTTAAATATATAAGAATACTAACTGTTACGAATTCTATTCGAATGTTGCTTGAATTTAGAATATGTATTTTACCAAAATTGTTACAAACTCATTTCAAATTTTTCTAAATTCAGAAAATGTATTTTAATCTAATTAATAATTACGAACTCTTTTCGAATTTTGCTTGAATATGTATTTTAAACTAATTGTAACGAACTCTATTCGAATTTTGCTTGAATTTTGAATATGTTTTTTATGGTAATTATTACAAATTCTATATTCTGTATAAATTTTAGTTGCATTTATTATATATATTTCTATCCAATTGTTACGAATTATTTTCGAATTTTACTTGAATATTAAATATGTATTTCATACTAATTGTTGCGAATTTGATTGGAATTCAACTTGATTATGAACAAGTTCTTGCAACTCACTGTTATGAATTCTATTTGAATTTTTCTTTAATGTAGATTCGATTCTTATGCTCTGCATTTTGAGTTGAATTAATTCTGGTATTTCTTAAGATAGGGTCTTTATAAATAGATCAACATATTGCGTAGGCTTAAGCTTAACAAAATCCAATTGTTGAGGCCATTAGGCGATTTCTCGTGCAACTGTTGCACCAAAAGCTAATATTCCTGGCATGCAATTTGTTGGTTATGTTGCTGCAATGGACACAAAAGGCGGCAACAGGTGCACAATTAACAGACAAGCAGCGGCAACAAGAACTACGAAGCATGCGTTAATTACGTGCAACATGGAGAGCCTGATGCCAGCCTCTCTCTCTCAGTGTGTGTATGGGGTATGGGTTTTTGGGTTGATTCAAGCCATGGCTCTTGAAGCTGGGACCCTGGGGCACGGTGACAAAATTAAACTTAATTGTTTTATGACAGTCCAACTGCCGTCCGCTATGTGTGTGCCCCAAGCTGCAAGATTGCTAGATCATGTGGCACCCAGGCACGAATCAGGCCTCAAATCACAGCCTCCAACAGCGGTTGCGGCAGTTGACATTTTTTAGGGTCTTTAACTGCGTAGCTTTGTTGGTTTTTTTCTTGCTGTTTGGTTCGTTTTCTGTTTAGTTTAATTGTTTTTCTTGTAAACAATTTGTGTTTTTGTGCAGCTCCCATTTTATAATATTTATTAAAAAATGTTTTACACAGAAGCCGAGTTTTTAATGAACAACCAAACAACAACAAAAACAACAACAAAAGACCGACACACAATGGACGACAGGTGTTGCTGGCTGTGCTTTAACTGCGGGTCTATGGACCCCAACTCTTGTGTGTGATGCCCTGGCACAGTCCGACCAGCCACCAACACATTCAAGTCACATTTCTATCATTGTTTTAAGGTAAACTTTAAGCATTTTCACGTCAATCATGGGAAGCCCGAGCGGCTGCTGCTGTTGCTGCCGCTGCGGTTGCTGTTGCTGCTGCTGGTGAGTGGAACCCCAAAGACAAATCTCTATGTAGCTACTTTGAAGGTAGTTTTTGTTGAAGATTTATACAATTATAAGTAATTTAGCTCTTTTATTTTACTATCGAATAAACTTAAAATCAAAATTTTATTAAACAGAAAGATAATATAAATTTATAAATATTCGAAATTAATTTTCAAAATATTTAAGTACACATTAAATACTCTGTTCTTATGAAATAAAATGTGTAATATGGCAGTTGTGCAATATCTATGTGATTTCCGACTTCACTTAATTTATGGTTAATATATATATTTTTAATCTATGAAAACTCTTCAAACTCAGAGATTTTACGAACCATCGATTGTGTAGCCAAAATACATTTTGTAGATTAAGTTTATTTGAAAATTTCGAATCCTCTCTCCATTATTCTGATTTTGGTAAATATAAATTTTTAGCCTTTTTTTTGCATATCTTCAAGAATTTAATAAATTAAAAAAATTGTTAAAAAATAAAATATTGATTGTATACATTCAGATATTATTCAAGTCTTTTAAAATTCTTGCCAACCAATTTGTAATTTAACAATAGCATAATCAAGTATAGAATATTGAAGAGCTTTAATCTACTATATAATTTAGCCATTCAAATGTTAAATTTGCTGGTTTGCTAATTGTCCCCATATTTTTCTAAGTGTACGCTGCACGCTGCATTTTCAACTAATTTTGGTTTGTGCTAACATTTAAACTACTTATTAAAGGCAAAACCAGCTCGACTCTTTTTCCCTCGCTTTTGTATACACTTCCTGAGCATCATTAAAGACACATCCGTAGATTTTAGCTACTGGGAAGAGTCTTTTACTCGTTTTACGATCCTTTTACAGTCTTTTACTGCTCTTTTATCATTTGTTGATAATAATTATGGTCATTTGTGATAATTGTGGGCCATTGTGTCATGTCTTGACGAACTGTTTTTTCCTCCTTTATTTTGTAAGCACCTCACTCGCACTTTAATAATAATTGTCATTTAGATAATTAGTTAACTGGCCGCTTGGGATTGGGTTGGTATGTGACTTGGCCGACGGTCGCCGGAGTTTATTAAATGAAAAGTTATGAAAAAGGGGCGCTCAAAAGATTTATGAGCGCTGATTAGCGGACGTTTAGCTGAAGGAAAGAAAAAGTGAAAATCGGTTAAATGAAGATCAGAGAAAAATCAAAAATATAAAAAAATCCTTGGTAGTAAACTACGATCGTAAAATCTTGTTATGAATGGAAAAAATATAATTTTGGTTTTAATTGTGTGAAAATTGTGTGCATTATCTGGTTGGGAGCATCTTTTGAGAATGGATGTGATCCGCTGAGGGCAGGGGGGAAAGAGCATTACTCAGAAATGTCAACTGAACGAACGGCGACAACTTCCTGATGTATGGCAATACGAAATCCATAAATCGCTATAAAATGGCCGTACATCTTATCGCGATTGAGCCACCCAAATAGTTGCCACACACATAAAGAACTCATAATTAAATTATGCAAATTTGCGCACTCTCCCAGGCGGCATCTTCAAAACGACACGTAAAACAATAAACCAACACCAAGCAGCGACGCTTAATGTGTAGCCCCATTGAAGGCGAATATCGCCAGGCTAACGCCCCGCCAGAGACAGCGCCCGGCGAGGTGATGGCGGTGATGTGGAGGTGAGGTGGAGTGGGATCGTTAAATTTGATTGATTTTGCTCATCAGCAGCAGGCAGGAAGCCAAACAGACAGCTGGCCAGTGGCTCATGCTCGATGCTCATACAAGATCTTAATGAGAATGTAGCGCATTTAAATGTGGCGACCATTAAAAACGATTTCGAGTGTCGCAAACCAAAGAAAACAGTTTTTTTGGGCAGCGTTTTACCTTGGCTCATAAGTATTCAAGAGCTGGTGCGGCTTAACTCACAGAGAGCATATAACAAGAGCTACACTGAAAATAAATGCTGTGTCAAAGTTGTAGAAATTAATAATATTTTCCTGGATAAATATTTTATATTGTTAGCCTTGGCTGATTGTTATAGAAATATTGATTTGTAGTTCGTATACGAACAGTATTCAAAGATATATAATAATAAAAGATCAGAAGACGAAAACAATAATTTTTTGTATTTACATATACTGAAATATTTTTATTTAGAAAGCATATTATGTAAAAATAATTGTTACTCTTTGGAAAATATTTTTAAATGTACCAGTTACTATCAGAATATATAATTTGAACAGATGGTAAGGGATAAACAATTTAAATCAATTACAAAATTACATAAATATTATTATGCTATTATTTAGAAAGCAGTTCATCACACGGGCTACATTTTTGTTTTGTATATTCGTTAAAAATTTTAAGTCTAATCACTAACTATAAAATGTCATATTGAAATGAAATATTTAAAAAGAAATACTATTTAGGATCAGGAAACAAATTCACTCATTTTTCAATAAAATATAGAAAAAAAACTGATATAATTATTTTTTCAGTGCTGCATAAGGTTTTATCTATATACAAATTTGTATTTAATCGCTCATTTTCTGGCATACAAGCAACAACAACAACAAACGCTCGTATACAAAAAGAAAAAAAACTTGCCTACGTTTGTCGACAACTAAACCAACTTTGTATGTGGGGGATTTATGGGGCGCTCCATAAAATTTCTCAATAAGCAAACAAGATCCTAACTTGCGTGACAGCCTTATCGCACGCATTTGTTTCAGTGTTGCTGTCCCTTTCGCACGCGATTCCAATGAAATGTGTTTTTCGATAAAAATGGTCCATGCGATGCGATCGAATTTAAATTGAAAAATTTGATTTTAATTCCTGTATTCTAAATGTGTTTTCATTAGCATAATTAACATCGAATTAAAGTTAGTATTATTTTTGTCGAATTGTAAAAATAAAATAAATTACATTTTACAAGCAAAGAAAGTCGACTTGTGAGTGGGAATGTGTTGTGGGGGTAAGCTAGGCCAGGTACAGGTACAGGTGGAGTACGGGGGGATTGACAGCTATTCGTCAGATCGTTAAATTTAGGTGTTTGTTTTTATATGTTTGTTGAGAATGCATTAAAAGTCGATTTGGTGCTCGGTCCATTTGAGCGCGTTGTGTGTGTTTTTCTACACTTTCGTTTGGCTGCTTTTCGGATCGATCGGTTAGTCGGTCGTATCTGTCTGGGGGGTTCGTCTTGATTTATGCTTGTGGCTTATTTGTATTGAAATTTGATATATTTAAGCACGCGGTTGTGATTTTGCGAAGCCGCCCGTTTCGCCTCCATTCGAGCGTATTTTCGTATTTTATATTCGAATTA
Organism: Drosophila nigromelanica; assembly: GCA_004149465.1. Classification (NCBI taxonomy): domain Eukaryota; kingdom Metazoa; phylum Arthropoda; class Insecta; order Diptera; family Drosophilidae; genus Drosophila; species Drosophila nigromelanica. The sequence continues at coordinate 29,879 of SCDS01000573.1, forward strand.
ATTGAAATGATTGTGATCTACAACACGACTCGGCGAGCAAACTATACATATATACATATATATATATATATATATATGTACATGTATATATATATACATATATATATAGTTGGAGCTATAATTTATGAATATCGCTTTGTTGGCCTGTATGTTAATGTTCACGTGTCTTTGTCCCTCTTTGTGGCTAGCTAATTTCAGCTGCGTATAAATTATATGCGGCACAATACACAATAGTAAAACACCTCCTAAATGTTTCTCTAAGCGTTGCCAGAAACACTTTGATTTTTTTGGCGATTTATATGTGATTTTTGTTAAAATATATTTTATTTATTTTTTTGTTTTATGGAAGAGTTGACAAAAACATAAAAATCTGTTGCCTGTTGTGTGGGCGTATTTGGGAATTTGCATGGGTTTTAAGGTATGCAACTTTACTGTTTTGGGAAAGTAGCACCCATTTGAAGTTTTCCGCTAGAATGTTAAGCGCGAAGACTCTATTATCTATCAAATCAAGATCGTATATCACACAGCTGACATTTATGTATGTGTGTAAACAACCATTCTTATTTAAATAATACGTAAAAGAAAAAGTATAAAGTTTTGTATGTTGATAAAATTAAATTAATAGGAAATATTATAATTACAATTTGGGGAAATTTCAAAAATTAAATTAAAATATTATTTCAGAATCTATGGGACAAATCATGACAGAAATGCTGACCAAAATCAAAATCGGTTCAGATTTGACAAAGGTTTAGCTGGCTTAAATATAAGAGCTATGATTCCAAGCGCTTTACATTTCAAAATTTTTACCAATTTTGGCATGATTTCTGACAAAAAATTGTATCCCCTCAGATTAATGTTTAATTTTGTTGTTCATACAAATTCGGATAACAACAATCGGCGTTACCGACTGCGTTATACTCGTTCACGTTGTTAATTATTATTTTTATTCAAAAAAATTTGGTATTTTGAAATTTGCGGGGGTGGGAGTTAACGTGGGTGGGGTTGGTGGGTGGGAGGTGTCGTGGCAGAAATTGTACCGATCTTTAAAGGATGTGACCAGTTATCTACTTTCCAAATTTGGTAACTCTAGCTTAAAAACTGTGGGAGATATAGGCATATCCGATTTTTATGGGCGGAGGCGTTAGGGGGGAATTCTAGTGGGCGTGGCCGGAATGTCAGGGTCGCAATCTTTGGGGGAGGTCACCAGCTATCTACAAACAAAATTTGGCGACTCTTGCTTTAAAACTGTCCGCGGCTTGTGTGGGCAGGAGGGGGAGGAGGGGTCGTGGGTGGAAAATTTTTTCTGTAACGTCCAGGGGAGCTTCCCAGTAATATATTCAAACAATTTTATTTTTCCTAATACATAAATTTTAATTTAAATGCAAAGTTAATCTAAAGGACAAATCATAGAAAAAATGCCATCAAACATAAAAATTGGTTAAACTTTGACCAATGTTATGGTTGTTCGAAATATGGGACAAATCAAATCCAATCAACAAATCTTTGCACTTTATGTGACGGGGATATATTCCAAGTTCAAAGGACATTGCTCGAACCCAATATACTCTGTTCGAGCCATGAACGGGCATACAAACTAAAAGAGACACACAAAGAAGCGTTGAGTCAAAAAGAGAGTGAAACGAACAACAACAAAAAAGAGCAATAATAACAGAGAATGGGCGATCACCCGCTGACAGAAAATCACTTGGCAACGGCTGATCATTAACCGATAACACATGACATTAAAGGTTCAAACAAAGTGAAAGAGTTTAAACGCACACAAAATGTGATAAATGCCGACCACCCTATGGATCTACAACAACAACAGCGACAGCAACAACGACTAACAACAGGAATGACAATGACCACATCAAGTCGAACAGGTGAGGCGAAAAACGAGCGGAAAATTAATAGTGTGAACGAAGATCAGCGCAAGAGAAGACGACGACGCAAGCGAGAGCAACCGAGATTGGAAGAGGGGCAAAGGCGAGCGAGGGGTAGCTGGGAAGCGAGCGCAGTAAGGCACACACATAAAAAGCATATCAGCATCTCAGATAGGTATCAGCTTACATTGGAGCCCCGTTGGAGCTCCCCCCACCCTACAGCAATGACGGTAGTGAGCAGCCGGAAATTTGTCAAAATGTCAACGGGTGAAACAGTTTGTGGAGTGGAGTTTGGGAGCACTCCAAACTCCAGACTTCAGACAACCGACTCCAGACTCCGGACTTCAGTTGAGTTCAGCGCAGGCTCTACTTCAGGCCCTGAATCAAGCCACGTAGCTTTTGTAAAACAAACCATTAGCAGCTAATAAACATTAGTCATGCGACCAAAAAACAAGTAAGAGTGCTTTAGTCGCGGGTAGTCGACTTGAAGATACCCTACATTTATTATTTTTATTTTTAAAAAATTTCTATTTCCATATTTATTTTAATATGGCATTTTATTATGTTGATATGAAATGGGACAGAAATCCGTAAATTCTTAATTTATTTATTCTTATATTATATTTGTTTACCTATTTATGCTATATGCCGAGTTTTATGTCAAATTGGCTGTCTCCGGCTTAACTACACCAATGCTTCATTTCGATATTTATCGATTTGCAAAAATTAACAGAATAACAATAGACCCTACACGCTCCAAGTTGCTTCCTTTCGCCTTTTATAGACAAATACACATAACGAATATACCCATTTTTCGACCAATTGCAATGTGTACAGGGTATCAAAAAGTAAGGGGCTGGAGAACCTCAACTCGGCCCGATGATTTAGTGAGTGTAATTAAAATTTAAAGTTTCTTTCGCTCGCATATGTAAATGATCTGTGCGGAATTCCACGAAATAAATGAACAAGTTTTTCGTCTCTTTCTGGCCACTCGCTTGTAGTTTTCGTTTATAATTATAATTTATGCAGATCAGGGCGAAACCGCTTGTTGACAGCACACAGCCCATTCATCAGTCTAGGATCGCCATAGATCGCGGTCTATCAGTTGCCACCGTGCAACCCCGAGTCGCCTCCCGATGTGGATCGCTTTGTAAGCGGGCTCAGATAAATCGTCTACAAGATATGCTTACATTAGATTAAAGTTCAGCTGCAGTTCGGCTGCACTCTAATTGGCTCAGCAATTGAATACTCACTGTACCGGTAGTTCTAATTTCCCTTCCCATTCCCCGTTGACTCATCGCCTTGTAGCTGTAAATGTAGAACCACTTTATTTACATACACATAAATCTGAATGTATGTCCAGCGATTCCTTGAATTTCCCGCCGGAGTCTGTGTCACCATTTTGTTGCTCGTTCTTTGTGCTCGATCCTTGAGATTTATGTGCCTTGGCGATCCATACAAATCAAGTTGGGCGTTTTGTTTTGCACATTTTCATGGGCGCTACTGATGCTATGCAGGCACCTTTTACTGCTCGGTTACTTATGTGGAGTGCAGTTGGCAATTTGTATCTTGCCTAACTTGTCTACACAGCAGAAATCGCATAGCTTAACGGAAGCCAAGTACTTTCAAGATATGATACTCAGCGCTAAGAAAGAAGTAAGGAAAAAGAGCGACGACGATGAGAATTTATAGCAAATGCTATAACCAGGTATACCTTTCCATTCCATTCTTGGAAAATTAAATTTGAAAAATAAATGAATAATAAATTTGAAAACTTTCAATAACATATAAAACATATACAGATCGTTATTAATAGGTATTAAATGAATTTGCACCAGCTTCTGCCCTTGAAGGAATTGAAATTTGCAACTAGATCCAATTTTCAGCTACCATTTTTATTTATTGAAATATGTTTAGAAAAAATATTTTTTTTTGTAATAATAACAATAGTTTAAGGATGTACACTTGATAAATATAATTTTGTAATATGATGTGTATTTTTACAAGATGGTAAAGTCTAAATAATTATCTTATTTTAGGTTAAACAAGTGAGAAGGCTCTTGTCGGAGCCGCCTGACTAGGAGATACCCTGAACCCTGCTATGTGTCTTCACAAACATTTCCCGTTTGCATTCATACATACAAACACAAATTCACACAAATTCACACACACAAACACACACACACACACACACACACACACACACACATTACTCGGTTGCTGCGCTTGCCCCCACTACAGAAACTAAATCCTTATTTTCTTCTAAACTAAGTATATGATCGTTATGAATTTTCAGGACTTATTAAGAGCATTGTACAAACCAATTTGCAGGTCTGTAGTATTTGATTTGCGATTTTTATGGTTTTGTATCCAAAATCCGAAGGTATCAATATCTGCGTCTAGTCATAACTCACATAACGCACTTAATTTGTTGCCTCTAGCTCTTATACTCTCTCTCAGATATTGTAAGAAAAAGAAAGGTTGTTATCGATTCTTATCGATAATAATTAAACGGAGCAAGTTATCGAAAAAAAATGATAAACTTGTTCTGCGTATGATATTTACGAACTGAATGAGACCAAGATCAGCTTTCTAGCTTTTGTAGTTTTCGAGATCGCTGCGTTCACACAGACAGACAGACAGACAGACAGACATGACTATATCAACTCAGCTCGTCGTCCTGATCAAGAATATATATACTTTATGTGGTCGGAGATGCCTCTTTCTGGCTGTTACATACATTTTCACAAAACCATTATACCCTTTTACCCATTGTCAATGGGATCAGGGTATAAAAACAAGCAATCGCATTAAAGACCAGAAATTAAAACATTCCATTATTTTCCGCGGATTTTCCGACTGTCGAATTAAATTTTTTTTTAATAATGCAACACTTTTGCAATATTCTGTAATGTAGTGTATTAACAAGTGAGAAGGCTCTAGTCGGGGCCGCCCGACTAGGAGATACCCTGAACCCTGCTTTGTGCCTTCATAAACATTTCAATCAGTTTGCATACATACACACATACATAAATTCACTCACACACACACACAAATGCTCGCCGCACTGACTTTACTCGGGACTCAGAACTTACTAAGAGCATCGAAATGGATATACAAACTAATTTGCAGCTCTGCAGTATTTGATTTGCGGGTTTTATGGTTTTGTTATCCGAAATTCGGAGGTATCAAAATCTGCGTCTGACTTACACAAACGTAACGCACTAAATTGGTTGCCTCTATCGCTCTTATAGTCTCCGAGATATGACAAGAAAACAAAACTTTGTTATCGATTCTTAACGATATAATTGAAAGGGAGCAAGTTATCGAAAAAAATGACAAACTTGTTCTGCGAATGATATATACATTTGAACAAAACCATGTTACCCTTTATACCCATTTTTAATGGGTTCCGGGTATAAAAATAAGATTATATAGCTGAGTCGAAAATACAAATTTTTGTTCATAGTACGTAATTTTCCAAATATGTTTGATTGTTAAAGTATTTCTACTTTACAAACCTTTTCAAAAAGACTGAAGTTAAAAAATAAAATGATGAAACTGTGATTTTAAATAACCATTTTTCACCTTAGCGGGTGGAATTATCCAAAACTCCAGCCTGAGTATTATTTTGATAAGAAATCTCTTCATGCTCAAGCATGGTATGTGTAATATGCGCATAAATTCGCCCTTGCGAACGAGATACTATCCTACACAGATCTTCAAATTGGACATCTCCTCAGTTCTCCGCTCCTGCCAAGCACAGTAGCTCCTTTTTGGGCCATTACACAAAACTGGACAACTGATTATGTCATAGCTGCTAGTTGACTATGCCTCTCCCTACACACAACACACACACACACACGATTGTGTACACATACACACACAATCCCTGGCATAATGAGCTGAGCTACAGGGAATCCCCCCCTTTCATCTCTGAAAGGGGCACCAGGTGTATGGACATAACCGTAAGATTCACACATGCCCAAGACGAGGCTGCAGGAGAGACAACCAACAGCAACAAAGACAAGTAAGAAAATTGCAGTCGGGTGTAACTGACTACGCCACACTCATTCACAGTTTGATAACAGCTTAAATCTAACGAAAACAATTTTCGTTGTTTACCCGCCCCGAAGATATAAAGATTTTATCGATTTGCCACGCCCCCAGTGGGCATCTCCAATTAATGTTTGTGTGATCTTTAGAGGAAGTCATCAGTAATCTGCAAAATTTGATGTGCCTAGCTGTAAAACTATGGGAGATACATAGATGAAATGAAATTTGCTTTCATACGGACATTACACAAATTCAATATGCTCTGTTCACATCGTGAACGAATATAAAAACAGCAACAACAACAATATGCAGAAAAACAAGAGAAATACATTTTGAAAATTTAACGATGCGCACATTTTATTACCGCAATTAATTACAAAAACAACGCGCCGAAAGAAATCTCCAGGCAGGGAATCTGAGATCACACAAGCACAGAGACGCAGAGAGGGAGCGAGAGAGACAGAGAGAGAGAGAGAGAGATATAGAGATGGAGAGTGTGAGCCGAGAGTGAGCATCTAAAGCGCGCGATCTGCGATAAACGTTATGATAGATGCGACTAGTTAAATGCTACTACCAAATAGTTCTCGGGGCAGCCACATTTGGGGGCAGCAACAGGTAATTGGAGGCGCAACCGGGCAGGGCTGCTTAATTGGCTCCGTTGCGGCTCTAAACCCGTTTCTTGACCAATTAAATGCGAGAGAGTGACTTAGAGAGAGAGAGAGAGGCTGATCGAGAGCAGCTACAATCTCGACCTGGCTAAAAGACGTTGTGGGCCGTTGGCAGCCACTGTAGCCGCACATTTCGTGTTTCGACGCGTAGCGCGACAGTTGCACCGACAGCCAGCAACAAATAACCACGAATTAAATAAATCAACGCAAACTTGGTAAATCAAATCAAACAGTTACACGGCTTGGGTCCATGAACGCAATGGGCTTTAAGCACGCGATGCTGCAGCGCAGCTACGAGCTGGCCGCCTCGCCGGGACCCCAGTTAGCGGCAGCGGCACCGCCTCAGGTCACCGACTTTAGCATTAGTCGCATTCTCGGCGGCGGCAAGGATAATAACAACAACCAGGCCAAGAAGCCAGCGGCCAGCGCGAGCAACATTTTGGATCTGTCCAAAAGCAGTCAACAGGCTGCAACAGGAGTTGCTGCAGCGGCTTCTGCTGCAGCTGCTGTTGCAATGCCCGCTGCCAGTTTGCCGGCGGTTCAGCCGAGCCCGGCTGCTTATGCTGCCGGCGGGTATGCCATGTTGCCGCCGGATTTGCTGGCCATGGCCAGCGCCACAAAATTCTATGCACAGTTCTTTCCGCATTTGCTGCCCGCCTACGCAGCGGCGGCAGCGGCCGCTGGCCTCACAACGCCGCCCACCTCGCCCTACCAGCAACACCAACACCAGCAACAGCAGCAGCAGCAGCAAAAACGTTACTTTGCGCCATATGTGATCAACGGGCAGAGTCCGACGCGAGCCAAGTCCAGTGCGTCCACAGCCTGCACGCGAGCGGATTGCTTGGAATGCATGGACTACTATAAACAGTTTGGAACGGGCTATAAGCCGACGCCGCTCATTTCACCAGCGGCCTCTTCGGTGAGCAGCTCCAGCAGCTGCAGGCCGGCACGAGAGCAGCTGCTGAATAGCAACAGCAACAACAACAACAACAACAGCAGTAGCAACAGTAGCATCACCAACATCTCCCTCACCACGGTGACCAATCTGAACCTGACAGCGACTTCGACAACGACATCGACAACGATGCTGCCCAAGTTAAACGCCGTCGGTTTGGGCGGCAACATCGCCGAGGAGATCAGCTACAAGTGCCGCATATGCGACAAGGTTTTTGGCTGTTCCGAAACTCTGCAGGTGAGTTGACTGAAGAGAATATTAGAATGAAGAGGACTATGAATGTGACTATGAAGAAGCTTGATATAGGAGCAGCGGCTAGCATAGGAGATTAAAGAACGAAGTCTTTTTATTATTTTAAAAAGAATATAACATTAATCCTTTAGAGGATGACAAAAATATTCTTCTTGATCAAGAAGAAAATGATATTATAAACAATGTTGAATGGAATCAGTTGTTTTAAGAGAGAAAATTGCTTTTAGTGGGAATATTAAGCATAAATAGTTATCTTTTAATGGAAAGCAAAAAATTTAAATTATTAAGAACGTGTGGCAATGAGACTTGCATTTTACTATATTTTAGATATTTGTAAAAGATTTTAAATCTTTACTTTTAAATCTATCTATATCTATAGTTAACAATTTCAGTTATAATTAGAAAAATAATACTATTTGCTGGTTATAATTTGAGATATTTAATATAGAGTGTCTACTATAATATAATGTATAACAAAGCTTTAATGAAGACAATATAAATATAAATATATTTAATAATATGCTAATATATATTTATAATATAGCAAAAATACATTTAAATATTTATAGTGTCTCTAATATCACTTTCCTTCTAATTATAATTTTGTATACAATGCTATAATTTTATAATTTCGATACAAGGATCTTATTTTATTTTTAAGTATCTGTGATTCCATACAACAAATTAATTTTTTACTTTTAATTGATTATTTGTCAAGACTTTACATGTTTGAATTCCTTTTGTTGACGAAAATGCAATTCAGCTTGTTCAGAACGCTAAATCTGTTCCTTATATGGTAGAAATATGTTCAAAAGCACTTGATAAGCATCAGAAATCATTTTCAAAGCCATTCAACAAGTTTCAATGCGAACACGTTCTCGCAGAATGTTCAAGCAGCGAATGGGCGTGATCTAAAGCAAAGGCGGAGCTAAAGATGAGTGAAGAGCGCAGCAGCGTATGGGTGAGGGAAGGGAGCGAGAGAGGGGGAATCAGTTTATGCAAATGTCGATTAGGTAGCTGCTGAAGATCGTTAAAATGGTGGCGCCCAAAGCAGAAGCGAAACGCGAAGAAGAAAGAAAAGAAAAATAGAAGGGAGAACTGGTTTTACGCATGGGTGCAGCGTGAGCCCAAAAGAGAGAATGAGAGATCGGCACACACAGACATTAAAATGAGAGCGCAACTGCGCGCAGTGAAACAAAATGGCCGCCAAGCCAATGAGCAGCATTTCTTAAAGCACACACTAACTTTCTCGCTCTCTCCTTGGCACTGCCGCTCTCTTTGCAGGCACACGAAAAGACGCACAAATCGCCGCGCTACGAATGCGCCGACTGCGGCAAGGGCTTCTCCCAGCTGCGTAACTACAAATACCATTTGTCGGTGCATCGGGGTACCAAGGAATTTGCCGCCGAGTGTCCCGAGTGCGGGAAGACGTTCAACGACAAAGGCTACCTCAGCAGCCACATGAAGATCCATCGCAATCGGAAAGAGTACGAGTGCCCCTACTGCCCCAAGTCGTTCAATCAGCGCGTCGCATTCAACATGCACGTCCGCATCCACACTGGCGTCAAGCCGCACAAGTGCGCCGAGTGCGGCAAGCGTTTCTCGCGGAAGATGCTGCTCAAACAGCACATGCGCACCCACAGCGGCGAGAAGCCGTATCAGTGCTCCGTCTGTGGCAAGTCCTTTGCGGATCGCAGCAACATGACCCTCCACCATCGTCTGCACTCGGGCATCAAGCCCTTCAGCTGCCCCCTGTGCCCCAAGGCCTTCACCAAGAAGCATCACCTGAAGACGCATCTCAACTATCACACGGGCTGCAAGCCCTACGTCTGTCCGCATCCCAACTGCAACCAGGCGTTCACCCAGTCGAGCAATATGCGCACGCACGCCAAGAAATGCCAATATCGACCGCTAGATGGCGCTCAGCCGTTTCCGGTGGCTCCCAAGCCGCAGCACCAGCAACAACAACAACAACAACCACAATCGCTTACTTTGACCCCAGCGCCCAGTTTTGTGTTGCCGCCGCCAACGTTTGCAGCCGCTGCAGCCCCTTTTCCGCCGGCGCAGCAAACGCTGCTCAGCAATTTGAGAACATTCTAAGTGGAAGCGCCTGGAAAACTTCCAGAGGCTGTCTGGAAGACTGTGACTGGAAAAGAGTTCGCGTTGCACGAATTTCAAGTTTTTCAAGTGTGTGTATAAAGAATGGTTTAATATTTTTATTTAATTAAAATCTCTGAAGAATAACCCAAAAAATCATACAACTTATAAGAAATGTCTTTTCAAATATCCTTTAATAATTTTTTATATTCTTTTTCAATTATCTCTCTTATAAGTTTTCCAACTCTAGTCAATTTTTTGTTTATTCCCGATATAAATCTATCTTGTAAAGCAATTTCTAAAAACAAAAACGACAAATTGATTTGATTGTCCAAAATAATATAAAGAATTCATTATGATAACATTATTTAAAAACAACAAAAACAAAAATCCTTTAAAAAATAAGTTTCTAGCTGAAGATAATCGGTGCATAATAAAATTTGATTAATTATATATACATATATATTTTAAAATAATAGATTTATTTTTGTTGTCGTTAAACGTATTACAACATCTAAATTTTTGTAAATCCCTTAAAGAATACAAGTTTAAAGAAATCTCAAATATTTAAGTAGTAAAAAAACTAAATACTAAAAAACTTAGACTTACTAAACATTTATAAAAAAAAAAGAAAATATTAGAAATATAAAAAAATAAATACATATATAAAAAATTGTTAAATTAGAAAACAATCAGAAAGTATGGAATTTCAATTCTTTTAATTTTATTTTAACTCCTATGTCTCCACACATCCTCTCATGGCATATTTTAAAGTTAAACTCAAAACACATAAAATGTCACAGTCACAGTTATCGTCACTTTGGCAGTCACAATTGTCACAACTGAGAATTTTAAAACATGGCACACCCTGTAAATATAATCATAGAATTGAATGTAATATTGTCCAGTTAATTCATAGCAAAATGGTTTAGCTTTGCATTTGCATGTGATTTAAGTTAAATAAAAATAAGAAAATTTCCAAAAATATCGAAGTAAATCAATTTAATAAAAAAGGGAAATTTGTATTGGTAAACATGGAAGCAGATGAAGCGCTCAAACAGATTATCTTGTTTCCGCCATATGGCCCGTTCTATGGTATTATGGGTGTGGTCGCCGCCATAGTCTTCTCATCGATTGGGGCCGCTTACGGGACAGCTGTTGCGGGTGCGTCAATAGCGCGGACGGCGGTTATGCGACCGGAACTGATCATGAAGTCAATCATACCCGTTGTCATGGCGGGCATCATTGCCATCTATGGACTGGTTGTGTCCGTGCTAATTGCGGGATTGCTGAACTCGGCCGAAACCTATCCGGTGGCCAAGGGCTATATCCATCTGGCGGCCGGCCTATCGGTGGGCGTGAGTGGACTGGCCTCGGGATATGCGATTGGCAATGTGGGCGATGTGGGCGTGCGGTGTACCGCACAACAGCCTCGACTGTTTGTGGGCATGGTATTGATTCTGATATTCGCCGAAGTGCTGGGATTGTATGGCATGATTGTGGCGATCTATCTGTATACAAAGGATTTTTAGAAGAATTGGTCGAATAAATGCCTAATCGTATAATAATGTTTATGTTCAAATTTCAAATATGGCGCCAACAAATTAAGCAGGCGCAGTGCTGCACGGATGTTTGTCGCGCAGCGTTGCCACATTGTTCACAAGCTATTTAACATAACATACGGCTGCTAAATAACAGCGGGCTGCTCATGTCAACAGCACGCTCCACACGTTAACAGCGCACACTCGTTCCGTTGAGCAGCTCGGCTCCACATAGACTCGTTACATTGTGCTAGTACCTGTGTGAAAGGTAACAGTGCACGTCAGCAACACTCACTCACACACGCCGCACTCATATAGCTGTCACATTTGCACACGCGCGCGCATGTCAGTGTGCCTTTAGTTGTTGTTTTTTTGCCTTATTTTTTTTACTTTTAATTTCGAGCGGAGTAAATTAACCAAATTCGTGTAAATGTTGCAATTTATTGTGAAATCAAATTGGTTAAGTTAAGCGCAGACACATTTGCTAAACATACACTTTGCGTTTGTTTGCAGGCGCAGCAACACAAAACACACCACAAAATCGGATCAACGTGAAACGAAAAGAAAAAGGGCAAGCGAAAAAAACACGCTGCCATGGCCGAGTATTGGCAGCAGCAGCATCAGCAGCAGCAGCAACAACAACAACAACAACAACAACAGCAGCCGCAGTTAACCAACGGCACTGAGTCAGTTAATGGCCAAAACAACAACAATAACTATGTAAACTTTAACCAATTTATCACACAACACAATTTGGCCAGCGCCAGCCTCGGCTACAGCATTGGCGGCGGCGGCGGCGCCTTTGGCCTGACAACCAACAGCACCAACAACGGCAGCAACGGTGGCATTGGCGTCGGCGTCAGCGGAGACGGGAGCGCTAGCAGCAACAGCTTTGGCAGCGTAAGCGGTGGCAGCGTAAGTTGTTGTACCCTGAATGGGTTCAGAATGGGTAAAACGGGTATATTGGTTTGGCAAAGTACATGTGCAACTATATGAACACATACATACATATATGCTTGGTCAGCATTAATAGCCACGATTGAGAGATTTTGAGAGAGAGAGAGGTTATGCAAAGAACAGTTCCGTTATTCAGCGCTGAAACAAAATAGGGCGATTTTAGGACGTGTGACGTCACAATTTGCTTTGTTTACGTTGCGTTACAATTGGCACGCGTTCGAATTTTAACGTGTATGCAATACATATAAAGCCAAAATCCGATGGGTGTACGTTTTTTGAAAAATGCCTTTCACAATCGATAAAAATCATTAACAACCTTCGATTATCTCAGCTTATTTAATAGTTTTTGAGAGCTGGATATGCAAAATGTGGTTCACTTTAGCACTTAAATAATTTATTTATTTATTTGCTTATGTATTTATTAAGCAATAATAATAATTGTCATATAAATATTAATTTAAACAATGTATTGCAAAAAGTTTCATTTAGAGCGGTTAGGAAAAACAAGAGTTATTAAATTTGTTTAATTGTTTGTTTGTTTAAGTAACATTTGTTTACGTTTACTATTTGCAGACTTATTTTTTTATTTGGTTAGTGTATATGCTAGTCGCACACTGGCAAAGCAAGTAATTCTTTTTAACACTATACTCAACTTCTTTTACAGTTATGTGCGCCAGCTTTTTATGCCCATCAAAATGGCCATAGTGGCAACAGTTATGCGCAGCTGTATTCGCCCTTTGGCCACAATCCGTTTGCCGCTGCCGCCGCTGGCGGTGGCGGTGGCGGCTACGATTTCAGCGCTTCCAAGCTGCAGGCAACTGCGCCCGAATTTGTGCCCAATTTCGCCAAGCTCACTTTAACGGCTGCCGCGCAGGTGGAGCCAGAGTCGGCGACGGCCAGCAAAGCGTCGAGCAACAACAGCAACAACAACAGCAGCAACAGCAACAACAACACTGCCACACAGCCCAGCGAGGCAGCCGCCAGCAATGCCAACCAGCAGCAGCAGCAGCAACAGCAGCGTGTGAAGCCGCATGGCAGCGGCAACAACAGTCGCCAGCAGCAGCGACGCAACGATTATCGCGAGGAGCGCAACGAGGAGAGGTACGAGCGCGGCAAGAAGCCGCAGAAGCAACAGCGCTATGACAATCATCGCAGCAACAAGCGACGCGACGACTGGAATCGCAATCGGGATCGGATCAATGGCTATTCGCGGGCCGCCGACGAGCTGGACACGAGCAACAGCAACGACAGCGCCCAGCCGTCGCCGGAGAAGCAGCCGCAACAGATCTCACCGCGACGGGCGCCCGAACACGAGAAGCTGTCGCAGCGCGAGAAGCTGATGCGAGACATTGAGCAGCGGCGACTCGAGTGCCTCGTCTGTGTCGAGCAGATCAAGGCGCACCACGGCACCTGGTCGTGCCAGAACTGTTATCATGTGCTCCACCTCAAGTGCACCATCACGTGGGCCAGCAGCTCCAAGTCGGCGGAGGGCTGGCGCTGTCCCGCTTGCCAGAATGTGCTGCAGGAGGTGCCGCGCGAATATTTGTGCTTCTGCGGCAAACTGAAAAATCCGCCGCTGACGCGCAACGAACTCGCCCACAGCTGCGGCGAGCTCTGCTGTCGCGTCGAGGGCTGTGCGCACGCGTGCACGCTCCTCTGCCATCCGGGGCCGTGTCCGGCGTGCCAGGCGAACGTGAGTCGCAGCTGCGGCTGCGGCCGCACCTCGAAGCTGATGCAGTGCGCCATGAAACAGCCGCTGCAGTGCGAGGCCACCTGCGAGAAGCTGCTCAACTGCGGCGAGCATCGCTGCCAGCAGCGCTGCCATGCGGGCAAGTGCGAGCCGTGCGCGGAGCAGGTGCCGCAGCGCTGCCACTGCGGCAAGCAGCAGCGGGAGGTGCTCTGCACGCGCGAGAGCCAGGACAAGCGCAGCTATTCGTGCAAGGAGTGCTGCGGCAAGCCGCTGCCCTGCGGCAATCACAAGTGCAAGGACTCGTGCCACGCGGCCGCCTGTCGCCCCTGCAAGCTGAGTCCCGCCCAGATCACCAGCTGCCCCTGCGGCAAGCTGGCCGTGCCGACCGCACAGCGCACCAGCTGCCTCGACCCGGTGCCCACCTGTGACGGCGTCTGCGGCAAGACGCTGCGCTGCGGCAAGCCGGCGCATCCGCATCAGTGCGCCAGCAAATGCCATCTGGGCCAGTGTCCGCCGTGTCCCAAGCAGACGGCGGTCAAGTGCCGTTGCGGCCACATGGATCAGCTGATCAAGTGCCGGCAGCTGTCGACGCGGGCGGACGATGCGCGCTGCAAGCGTCGCTGCACCAAGAAGCGCAGCTGCGGCAAGCACAAGTGCAACGCCGAGTGCTGCATCGATATCGATCATGCGTGTCCGCTGCCCTGCAACCGGACGCTCAGCTGCGGCCGCCACAAGTGCGACCAGCCGTGCCATCGGGGCAACTGTCCGCCGTGCTATCGCAGCAGCTTCGAGGAGCTCTACTGCGAGTGCGGCGCCGAGGTCATCTACCCGCCGGTGCCCTGCGGCACCAAGAAGCCGATCTGCAAGCGACCCTGCTCGCGCACTCACGGCTGCGAGCACGCGCCCCAGCACAACTGCCATGCGCTGGCCAGCTGCCCGCCGTGCATGATGTTCACCACGAAATGGTGCCACGGCAACCACGAGCAGCGCAAGACGATACCCTGCTCCCAGGCCAGCTTCAGCTGTGGCTTGGCCTGCGGCCGTCCGCTCGCCTGCGGGCGCCACAAGTGCATCCGGCCCTGTCACGAGGGCGACTGCCAGCAGGCGGGCGAGGTGTGCCGCCAGAGCTGCACCAAGCCGCGACTGCTGTGCGGTCACAAGTGTGCGGCTGTCTGCCACGAGGGCGCCTGCCCGGAGACGCCGTGCAAGGAGCTCGTCGAGGTGCAGTGCGAGTGCGGCAATCGGAAGCAGAGCCGCAGCTGCCAGGAACTCGCCCGGGAGCACAGTCGCATCGCCACCGCACAGCTCGCCTCCTCCATGGCGGAGATGTCGCGCGGCAACTACATGGAACTCAGCGAGATCCTCGCGCCCAACAAGAACAACAAGTCCAACAAAACGTGAGTAGACCAAACTTGCATAGAAATATATATTACATTTAAATATTGGATAAATTTAAAATTGAAAATTGAATAGCTCAAGAGTTCTTTAAAATTAACAATATCAGCACATTAAAAGAGCATAACTTCAAAAGTTTGAAAATATACTGGTAGTCACTTTTGCCACCAGTGCGTACTGCCGTCCGTAGTAATATTGATATAATTGCTGATATTGTAATTATGCAAATGCATGTAATTGATAGAAGAAGGCAACTTCGATTACATGAAGTGTTTGTTATATTATATAACATTATATTATATCACTAAGAACAAAAACTTTACAATTCTAAACGTAGTTCTTTCGAATTGAAATAAACTAGCGATGAGGCGTGTTTTTTTTTTAAATTCCAGCTTAACAACTCGAAATTGAATGCCATTTTTAATATATATTTATTAATTTTAGCTATGCCTTAAAATTCATTTATAAGTAAATTCTAAACACAGTTAAATGAATATGTAATGATTTTGTAGAAAGTGTCACAGCTTTACAGAAAATTAGGTTAGAGAAGGTTAGTTTTTAAGTTGTAAGTTTGTTAAAATTTATATTTATATTTTTTACACTTTTAAAATCAAACATGTGTAGTTACAATTTGAAGACGTTTTTCTCCAGTCTGGTATATTTTCTATTTATATTTTTGATATTTCAGCTTGGACTGCAACGAGGAATGTCGTCTGTTGGAGCGTAATCGTCGCTTGGCCATTGGGCTGCAGTCACGTAATTCGGACTCGCAGCTCAAGTTGCTGACCAAGTACTCGGAGTTCTTGCGGGGCTTTGCCAAGCGCAATCCAGCGCTCACCAAGAGCGTCTATGAAACGCTCACCGATCTGGTCAAGCTGGCCAAGGAGAGCAAACAGAAGTCTCGAAGTCACTCGTTTCCCACCATGAACCGCGAGAAGCGGCAGCTGGTGCACGAACTGTGCGAAGTTTTTGGCGTGGAGTCCGTCTCCTACGACAAGGAGCCTAATCGCAATGTGGTGGCTACGGCGCACAAGGAACGCGTAAGTAAAATTCACTTTTAAATAACCAATATCCAATGCTAACCGACTGATTTTATACTCTTTTTTCAGTGTTGGCTTCCTGCCACTAGCATTATGGAGGTGCTGGCACGCGAATCGGGGCAACGACGCGTTCCTGTGCCGAGCAACAATGCATGGGGCCTCAAAAAGTAGCAGGTGCACCGTATCATCCCTATATCCCCGACAATACACAAACTATATTGGAGAGTTAATGGAGTCTTCTTTATGAACATCCCAAAAACGAGCCTGAATATAATAGAAATTTTGTGAAACGTTAGTTAAGCAATTGTTGCATGGACAATGTTGAGACGTAAGGTTGCAGGATATACCAAAATGAACGTTAAGGAAGCAGAAGAACAATACTAAAAGAAGTGAAGTAGAAGAGAAAGAAACACAAAAAACTGTTAATCAACTTTCAACTGTTTTATGATGAATTTATGTAAAGCTGAATCCTTTGACTACGTTGCGTATACAGAATAATAATAAACAAAAAAAAGGAGGCAATGTAAAAATAATGGAATTATTTTATGTGTAAACCAGCCAATGTGACTGTTGTAAATACAATGGATTTCTACGTCGTGGATTGTAAGCACCGCATTTGGGGGTTATATGTAATAATACTAACTAAAGTTGTGACGTCATGGTATAATATATTTAAATTGCGCGCTTTAAGTGTTTCTAAAAAAATACCACAACGCGCAGTGCTGTCTAAAAATGTGGTGTTGAGTGTGTGCATAAGGTTTTATTTAAACCGGTAAAATTATGCAACACTGTTCAATTGACCATGTCTCATTTAGCTAAGTCACACATCCTACGTAAACAGCCCTGTATTTGTGTTTTTGACAGTTTGTTTACTAGCATGGTAACGTATTTTCCTTTTCAGCACACTTTAAGAAAAGTTGAATAAATAAATAAACTTATTACTATTTTTACAACCTATGTTTCTTGTTTAGTTGCGGTTAAGGGCACACAAATTCCACAGGATATGGTTAAGCTATTAGCTAATACTGGTTCTTAGTTTTGTTTTGAACCATTTATAAATAGCCTCCAGTAAAGTTGTGTGTGTAACTTAACTTGTGATTACAGTCAATGGTTAACCGATTTCACAAAGTCTTAGTAATGGCTAACTTTAAAAAATATTTAAAACTGTAAGCAAAACTTAAAAAAAAGAAAGTCGTTTGAATGAGTATTACCAAAAAATACAATTAATGCGATGCTATTAAGTTTTTGAAATGCATAATTATAATTATATATATTTAAATTTATAAATAACATTTATATAATGACAATAACAATTAAAAAAAATATTTTACCTTCACTAGATTGTTTTACTTATTTTTATATTAAATATTTAATTTTCTTATTCATTTTTTATTTTTATCGGATATGATTAAATCTACGACGGATAAATTTAAAAAGTGAGTTTTAAAAACTCCATTTTGAAAACTGTTTAAAAAATGTACAAATTGAAAAAGAGTTGCCAATTATAATAGTTTATAATTTATGAAGTCAAATAGAAAATGTCGATTCATAGTACTGGTCAATTTTAATTTCTTATTGATTTTATTATCGGGCCAACATATTAACATATCATAATTCCGTATTTTTATACATTATTTATTAATTTTAATATTTACAGGTGTTTTTGCTTTAAAATTATAAAACGCAATCCGTTTATTTTGGAGGCAGGACTGCAGCCCAGGTAAGTACGTGTGATGTACTTTAAGTTTAAGATATTTTACAACCGAATTTCCTCAACTGTGGACATATGTGGGTGCTTGTTAGCCACTCCCGAGTCCATTTCTTAATTGCATGCTGCATGCCACTTGAGCAGACCCATAGACCTAGCCAGTTTTCCAATTAGACCTGGCCAAGCTGGCTGCTGCGTTCGTTTCGGGCGTTGGGCACGCTTCTAATTTGTTGCCATTGCCGTTGCCATTTTCACGGAAAAACAATAAGCGGCGCCAAGGGAATAATGCCAAAATAAAGATGAAATGTTACGACAAGCCAAGTCAAAAGGCGGAGTCATCCAATGGAGCCTCAGCCGGAGCTTCTCAGCAGCTTCTCGAAGCGCACTCACGCATACGCCAATTGAGGGGTAGGTCGAGGACACACGGGAGGAGCGGCGGCGTGAGTCGTATATGAATATAGACCTGACATAATGAGCCGCCTATAAGCGAAATGGCTGCCGATGCCAGCATCGCAGTCGCCGTCGACGTCGTCTTCTTCGTCTATGTCTTAAGATGTGTGCGTAATTTGAATTTAGTCTGCCTGGGAGTTTATTAACAAATACAAAGAAACAAAAAAAAAATATATATGTATATGTACATATAAGAGGGGAGCGATAATGACGGGAGAAACGGGAGTGCTGAGGCAGAAGAAAGACCTCAGAACTTGCTTCAAGACATACAGTTGGCTCTGTGCATTGCGATTTGGAAGGGCGGCAGCCGGGGGAGGGGTGTATATAATGCCACAGAGATTAAATTGTGGTTGCCTTGTCGTTTCGTTCGTGGATTCCAGAGGGATGGATGGGGGTCTGTTTGAGTGGGAAGCCGAAAGAGTTCATTTTGGGTCAGTTGTGGTGAGCGCACTCAGTGGGGGATTTGGTGTGAGGTGCAATTTTAATTAGAAGACGGCGCCATGCAAACGAAATACACAAAATACTTGATATGCTAACGGTAGCACCTTGGCGCTCATGGAAAATACAAGGCTTGATTAAACACTTCATTTGTGCGACACACAACAATCATATCATATCAGCATATAAATATAGAATATATTTAAGAAAAATTATTATTATATTTTTTATATGGAACTCCAAGAAAATATAAACAAAATATAATAATAATCTTTTTTCTTAGTTTTTTTTTTGTTTTTGATATATATGCTTAAATTCACAGTATAATAACAGCTTAAAATAGACAAAATATTCTTAATTATAATTGTAATTTTCCATATATATAGATTTTTGTAATTTGAGATCATCAGAAAACTGTCAAATTTGGAGTTGCGGATTTTGCGCATTTTGCCAGCCACGAAGTGGGCGTGCCAAATACTTGTTCTTTTCCATTTTTATTTAATTTTTCTCATGTTTTAAGTCTCTAGTTTTAATAGTGAAACGAACGGACAATGCACAAACCCAATATACTCTTTTCACTTTGTAATCGAGTATAAAAACTATCTCTGGTTCGGTTCCAATCAATGTCTCGCTTGTAGGTTCGGTTCATGAACCAAATTTTTGTTTGAGCTTTGATTCGTTGAATTTTTTAGGTACAAAAGAAAAATAACCTATTATATATAAAACAATTGGAAGAAGAAAAGCATATTTATTATCTAGAAAATTCGTAGTATTGTTTTTAATTGTGTGTTCTTGTTATTTTCCAAAACAAATCAAAGCGAAGAATTTTTAAAGTTAAAAAAATTTGAGGTACATTTTATAGTAATAATAATTAATTCTATAGTATAGCCCATAGAGTTTATACGTCAATTTTCGGAATTTTGCTTTTGGAACAAATAAAGCTCTTATGCTATAATCTATAGTTCATTTTCCAGTTTCATTCTGTGGCTTAGACTTGTGTTTTCATGTCACTGCGTCACATTCAAAATCAATTTGAATACCTTTCACAGAGACTTGGCTAAATGCATATAAACATATTGCACACACACACACACACACACATACAAAGAGCCAAGTATAATTTTTGGGGCAGAACTATGGGAAACTCGACGACAGTTGGATGCTCATTTAGCTTGGCATTTAACTGATGCTGCAGTCAGTTGGCTGGGGAAGGGCGGGCGGGGGTTGGGGTTTGGTGCTGTGTTTTATATAGTCACGAGTATGTCAGGTGTATTATGTATTTATGTATGGACGGAGAGTATGACTGTTGAAATATTCATTAGGCCTGAGTGCAGCGACAGAAATTATGCCTGCGTGTCGCTCTGCGGCCAGGACTGGGAATGTCCTGGCAGCGCACGTGCGTCATGCGCCAGGATACCGCAGCAACGCCAGCACGAGGCGCATTCAATTTGCGCATTTGGCTTTTTAAAAAATGCATTAAAGGCGCGTGCAGCGACCAGAGAGAAGCGAGCGGCAAACGGCGAGCGGCGAGCAGCAGGAAAGCAGCTCAAATAACGGGCTAACGTGAATAACGTGCTCCAAAAGCAGCCACAGACAGGCAAACAGACACACAGACAAAGGGAAGAAGAAAGTAAAAAAATAAAAAAAAGTTTGCGATGAAAGCGCGAAAATTACTTCCTAAATAGCCGCCTGACTGGCTGTCAAGACGGTGGCAAGAACTGGAGACAGCCAAGACCAGAGACCAGAGAACAGACCCAAGCCCAAGTCCAATTCATGTTCTGGGCCCAATAAAAGCGACACACACACACAGGCGACACCATCGCCTTGCATGGGGAGGGGGAAGGGAAGGGAAGGGAGAGGGGATAAGGCACAGTCGAATTCAAATTGCAAATTCGCCGCAGATTTTTTATGCACTTTTCCCTAGACCAAAATTAAGCCAAGCGAACGCTGCGCCGGAACGAACTCCAGACGGGGACAGGCAGGACAAACAGGACAGCGCCAAAGGACGAAGCCGCTGACGTTTTGACGACAAAATAAAATAACTAAGAGTGTTCTCAGCGTGACGTTCGGACTTACAGACACCCTGTATTCAGTAACTTGAATTTGAATTTGCTTGACAAATATTCTTGATCGTTATACGAGACACTAAAAAATCAAATTAGGAGTTTACACTCGGAGATAAACTTCGATTCAACTCCAATTACAAGCGTGATAGATTTAAAAATTTTTTTTTTAAGATTTCAACATTTTGTTTTTGAGTATTCTTAAATGAAGTACGAATCATTTTTCATAATCGACTGCTTTATGTAGCATAAACAATAACAAGCTTTTTGAATTAAGTACAAAATGCTTAAATCAAAAATTTGGTAATTGAAATAAAATTTTTTTCTTAAATTGTGGGCTGTGTATGGAAATTTTTAAAATATGAATTTGTGGATCAGAAAACACGTTTTTGAATTAGGCTGTCAAGTTAGAATATATAATATGTACAGAAGACCTGAGACTGCTATTTCAATGAACCGCCAAAAATTTGTGAAAATGCGCAAAAATATCAAGAAAACACAAAATCGTTGCAAATCAAATGTGGTTTTTGCTGTTTTCTAGTCTTTATATTCCATTTAACAAAAACTATGTGTAAGAGATCATCTAACGAAAGGGATTATGCAAAAAAATCCTTATACATTTGATCTTCTGTTGCACTGCTATTTCAATGATCACAGCTGTATAAATATATAATAATTGTATATACTTTCTGGGATCCGAAAAGCAGTCTTCTGCACAATTGCAATATACCCGTTTTGCATCCATTTTCACTGGGTATGGGGAATAAATAGAAGAAGAAGGTACTGCAACAAGAATGACGGCACAACTGAATGCAAATATTATCGTATCTGTATGCGAGGAAGAGAACACACACACACACATATACATTCACACACACACTCATACACACACACTTACACAACGACGGGCCTTACAGTAAGACCGTTTCAAAAGCGAAAAGGTGACAAACTGGCCGAAGCGATGCGGGGCGGGGGGGCAGTGATGTGATGGGCCTTACCTCTGGCATGCCCGACACTGTCTATATACTCTCTCTCACTCTCTCTCTCGTTCGCTCCCTTCCCGGTGGGCCGTGGCCCATCTAAATGCATTTCGGTTTTTATTCATATTTTATTCAAATGTGGCAACCAAAATGGCACAAACACTGCGCAGTTATTTATGTTTTTTTCTCCTTTCCTTCACTCAACCAGGGCTGCAAAATGGGGCTTGAAATTGAACCAAGTGGGCACAAAAGGTATTTGATATTGCGGAATTCAAATAAAGCGAAAAACAATAGGCTGGGTGTTAGAGTTATGAACATGTTTTGTTAGCAAATAAACGTTTTTTGTACGAGAATGTATTTGTATTCTTTAGATTGTGAATGGATATGTTTCTGAACTTTGTAAATTCCATATATTAGATATTTGTATATTTGTATTCCAACAACTTTTTAGCATAGTGATATAAAGCGGAACTGATGAAAAACAAACCAGTTCAATTGTTATGTGATTCCATTTTCCTTATTGAAAAAATAATTTATATTTGATCAGTTTGCATATCTTACGTACATCAAATAAATAAATAATTTTTAAAAACCATTTCTTCTAAAGCATGTATAGTTAAGTAGAACCAAGGCTGCGCAATGTAATTCGAATTTAAGACTGTTAATGTTGCCAAAAATTTTAGACATAAGAAGATTACTTCCTTCAAATTATTTGTAAATATTTCGTCACAGGTCAAAGAATCTTGAGCTATAAAATATGAACGTTGAATCAGAGTTACACAAAATGTTCAGTTTGCTTAAATAAACTTTTTTTCTAAATATTTTGCCAACGCTTAGAGAACATTTATCTCAAAGATAAAATGTGAATTAATTCTTAAATTATGAATTTCAAGAACTAGTAACACTTAACAATATTTCAACATTTGAACTAGCTCAAGGAATTTCGATTGATTCAGTTTGAGGAGCATTGAACCCACTCCCTGAATGCAACTCTGCATTAAGCTGCCAACTTGCTGTGGCCATCTCTCATTTTTATCATTTGAGTCAAAGAAATTGTGGAAGAGGCAAATACTTTAGTATTCTCATTGCTTGAATTTTGTGTACAAAGAGTGGAGTAAAAATAAAGCCACAGTCTGTGGCATCAGTTTTACCATGAATTGCATTTTCGTAGACGCTGCCTGCTACTTCCCACTTCCCTTTCTTCTCTTCAGTGTTCTTTTCTCTTACTGTTTTTTTTTGTTGTTGCCATAAACTTGTCATCATTTTAATATTGGCAGCTTATAAGCCACGTTAGACGTAGCCGAGACCAAAACGCGGGCAGATCAGCAAGGATGGAGAATGTCGACCCAAAGCCAATGTCAAGCCAAGTCAAGACAAGCCAACTCAGCAACGGATTATCTGCGACAGCCCCATGAAAGGCGTTGACGTGCAAGCGGAACGCCCATAGAGGAGGGGCGGGCCGGGCGGGCTTGGATCGAGGACTATAGCTAGTTTGTGTGTAGCAAAAATTTACTGTAAAATACAATTTCCCGTTTTTATAGCTCATTTCCAACAACATTTGCTTAGCCAGCTCGTCGACGTCGACGTCGCCATCGCCGTCTATGGGAAAACAATTTTTATTGCATTTCGCTGGCAATGAGCAAAATGAGCGGTGAGCGGAGTAGGGCGGAGGGGGTGGGGTGAATGGGTGAATAGTGAACGCTGAACGGTGGGTGGTGCAATGACTCGTTGCCTGGATGGATGGCCAGCTGGCAGGGGGGTGGGTGGGTGTAAGTAAATATTACTTCGTTTCTTATTTTTTTTTAAACACTTGGCATTAAGTGCAGCAGCTGTGGGCAGGCGATGCGGATGAGAGGCGGGTGTAGATCTGGGCAGCAGCTGCCACAAGGCAGGCAGACATCGACATGGCGGGGGGAGTGGTTGGGGAAGAAGGGGAACGGAAAGGCAACCAGTCAGGCAACGTTTCCTGCGTTAGTTGTGCGCTTCAAGATTCAATTATAATGCAATAAAGCGCGAATCAGAGTTACAATAAAAATAACAAGAGCGAGTACAGCAACACTCACACTCACACATATACACACACACACCCACACACACTGATAAAGTCAGCAGACATGCTGAGTATACAAGAAATCTACAATGCACACACACAGCTGCAGCTCCCATATGCATGTTCTTCGGAAGCTGTTCCAGAAATTGAGAAATTTACTTATTTGAGTTTCTCTTGCACAAACTATGTCAAAGAAGTTTACAATTTTTGAAATTGTATGAATTTATGAAAATATTTGCTCAAAATAATGGGTTTTCGAATAAATACAAATATCCCATTTTTAAATTGATTTAATTTTTAACGAACTTAAATGGTAGAGTTAGTAAGAAAAAAATATAAATAGAAATTATAGAATTTTACAACAAGTTGTGAATAGACTTAGATGTTGTCTTTGTGAGATTATTATAATTCTTAGTATAATTTCGTTTTTTTTTAATTGAAAAACTACGAACAAATGAATCACTTCATTAAATAAATATTAATTATCTTAACTGTTAATATGTATATACATACATATATAAGCTTCATTAAATTTAATCTGCCTTTCAATATCAGAAAGGAAGTATTTATTAACATTTTCGTCCTTTTGTGTTGTATAAATGTATCTATTTTTAATATTGTTTAATAAATGCAAAAGAAATTTCCTCGAATTACGATTATTAATAACGACCCAAGCCATTATTTCGAAGAAAATTAGTTGAAATTTCAGTAAAATCAAATTAAAATTGATTTATTTTTAGGCAGCAGAAAATAAGGATGAAAAGTAGCTTAAAAACGCGGCGAAATTGATTTCTGGATCGTGCCTGGCATAAGAGCATGTCAGGCAGAAGCTACAGTTGGCCATTGCTAGGGGGGGGGGGGGGGGGGGATGGGGCTAAGTGTTTAAGTGTTCTAATGTAACTTTGCCTCTCATACTTCAACTCTCATTCGTTCATTCTTTCGTTTTTCACTCATTTTGCTTGCTTCACTTCACATGATGCGGTACAGGGGATTGGTAACAGGGGATGGGGTAGGCAGCTGCTTATAATATGATTATTTTCGTTGCTGTTTGTGCCTTTTTTAATGGAAATTATCGAGTTGTAAACACTCAGTTTCGTTGCGCTCCAAATAATCGCTCAACAATCAAAACAATTGACAAGGAAAAAAGAAAAGTTGGCTAGCCCTAAAATGTATGCTACGGAAAAATGCTGTCAGCTGCCCTACGGTCATTTTAATTATCTGGCGCGGAAGCAAAAAATGCAAAGCAGCTACACCAACAACAACAGCAACAAAAACAACAATGACAACAAACAGCCAAAAGAAATTCAATTAAAATGGAATCCCCGGAAATTCCTTGTAATCCCAAACTCCCCAAAAAAAAAAAATGAAAAATATAAAAGTATGTATAATGCGTATACATAATGTCGAAAGGCAAATTGTACAACTCACGAAGGTAGCACAAAACATGTGGCCAATAAATTCGTGAGCAGCAACACTCACAGGAGGGACGTGGAGGGGGGCTACAAAACTTAAGTATGTAAATTGCCGCACGTTCATTTTTTGATTTTGCCAGCACGAAATCAGTATAATCTGTTTTGTCAGTGCCCTGACCAACAACAGCAGAGAAAAAGTCAACGCAAACTTGCCAGCTGAAGTTGATTTAAAACGCACAGCCGCCCCCGTTCCGCTCTCAGTCACCATCTCATCTGTTCGCCCGGTGCTTATCCGTGTCCGTGCTTTGGTCCGTATCCCTGCCCAGAAGCGCTGATTAACGCACTCGAGCGCAATCTGCCTCACTTCACTTTTATGTAAACACAAAACAGAATATAAAGGCATAAAGCAAAATAAAATAGAACGCCTGTCTGTCTGTCTGTCGGGCTATCTGTCCCCTGTCCCCCTCCTGTATCCGCAGTCCCTCTGTTTGGGTGCTGTCTCCTGCTGCATAGTCAGGCCTATCTAGATGGCAGCGCTGTGGAAATGTGGAAAAATGTTTGACTCTCTGTCTGCCTTTTCATATTAAAGGTAATTTTCATATTTTTGCAAATGGCTGCCTGGCCGTATTCGCCGTCTCTTTCGCTCTCGCCCTTACTCAGCTGGAGCATACGCCAAATTCAATCATTTAAATTCAAAAATACACATAAATATACTTATATGAAATGTACAAAAATAAAAAAATGTTTATAAAAAGATACTTATATATTGTGTGGCAAGCTCAACGGCCGACGATTTTATAAAGAAATTATTATCTACGAGCATTTGCTTAGGCAAAGAAGATTGTAATACCCTAAGGATTAGGGCTTAAGAAAACAGCATGCATGTATACTTTTAAAATTGACTGTGACATAAAGTTGACTTAAGAATTTTTTTGTAAAATACAAGTATTGGAATTGATTGGTTTTAAAGGAAGGTTTAAGGAAAAATTAAATTAGGTCGTTTAAGAGTACATAATTATTATTATTATTATGTTTAGCTATTACTTACTTTCTATAAACTCCGATGACGGAATTAATTTATGTTTAAAAATAATTTTGGTTCTTTTTATCTTAAATCTTAAATTAGAGTGGGAAACCTTTTTCTATTACTTAAGCCTCAGAACACTTTTAAAACTTTTAGATATCACACAACTTAGTTCTAATCTGATAGCCGAATCCATTTCATTTTATTCAATTTTTATATTGATTTGATCACCTGAATTGCTCTTTAACCAAACCTAATCCCTTATCGTCGCACTTTCTTGAAATGTTAGGCAGTTCTCTCTCTCTTATACTTTTTGTTACTGTTACCAATCGCTTATTCAAGTTATGCGAGCCGCAGCTAGATGCGAGTGCATCAAAAGGGCAAAATCTGAGCTGCGTCGCTGCGGGTTGCAAAAAAAAAAAGAGGAAATTTTTTGTAAGCTGAGGTGCCCAAGCAGAGCGCTGCAAAAAATATTTATTACTCTGCCAGGCGCTAAGGTGTGTGTGTGTCTGTGTGTGTGTGTGTGTGTGCGCTGGTGTGTGTGCTGGTTTGTGAGTTGGCGTGCCTGTGTCTAGAGGGAGATTGTTTGCCCTCAAGGTGAAAATATGCTAAGTAACAAATAAAAGCAAGATCTCTATCAGAGCCAGCCAGCCTCGAAGTTGACGCCGACGTCGACGTCGACGTTGGCTGCAAATGTTGCAAACGAGTCGACGTCGCTTCTTTGGCTTTTTACATATTTTTTGCGGTTTTTCAGAAGTGCGGCAAAACTAGAGCACAGCTGGGGAAGCGAGGAAAGCCGGGAGAGCGAGGAAAGCGAACGAAACGGACTCAGACAGGCGGACAGAGCTGGCAAAGAAAGCCAAAAGCAAAGCTTGTAAACAAATTAAGAGATTGCTTTTGGCCAAGCGGCCCTCAAAAGCGTTCAACTGAAGGCTAAGCCAATGGGCGTAGCAGAGCGGGTGGACTGAGCAGAAGCGGGCGGGGCTGGGCCGAATGGCCTCTGCGTACCAGCAATGGGCGTTTCTAATCAAATCAGTTGCTGCATGCAATAAATTCCAAACTGGAAAAAACAAAAACCAAACAGAAAACACTTTGCGGTTGCTGCTGCTGCTGCTGCTGCCGCAAGTTGAAGCGACAAACAACAAAATTGATTGGGCGACTTTTTTGTTTTAGTGCGTGTAAAATTTTTGTTTACAAATTGTTCAACTTTCATAAAATGCCCACAAGGGGCGAAAGGGCTCTTGCCATGGGAGGGGGTTGCAGGGGGGGGGGGGGGGGGCATCTCCGGTAAATGGGGTGACTGGGTTACTGGACCGCATGTTCAGCCTATCATGTAAATATGATTATTTTAAATCATGAAACTCTCAAGCGCTTTGTAAATAATTCAAGCAGCCCACCAGCCCCTCAAGTTTGTTTTACAACTATAACTACGAAAGAAGCGTTTAGTTCAGCTATAGATAAATAAATGTGTATTATGGTGCAAGGACTCAACTTGCAAGTTGTGTAGAATAGTTCATTTTACACTACACTTGAAAAGAATTATTTTTAATTCAAAAAGGTTTTATACAAATTGATTAAAGAAAAAAATTTCCAAAACAAATTTGTTTCTTTGTTTGCTAACTTACCAAATATGGGACACTTTATTAAATACGTTGTAATTTTATAAATGTTACTATAAGATTGTAATAATTATGATTGATTAATTTTCTGTGGTCGGAAATGTTAGCTTGTTTATATTGCAGATTCAATCTATAAGTCAATGCATGTAGATGATTTTCAATAAAAAAATCAACAAAAAGGCGTTTGACTTTTGTACCAAAAATTTAAAATTTTTTTTTTCAATAATGTGTTTATTTTAAATGCAGCATATATGTGAAGGATAAATAGTTACCAAAATGCCATCAAACATGAAAATCTCTTTGACAAAGTTATGGGAGTTTGAAATGTGGGAGCTATGGATCCAGAACTTTACAAGTTACAATTTCAGCGTGATTTTTGACAACAAATTTGACCCCCTCAGAATCTGGTTTAATGTTGTTTTTGTCATGCTAATTATGACAAATACAACAGATAAAAAATATAAGTTCGCATTTCTACATTCTTTTTTTAAAAAAAAGTTGTTTTGTACCAAAAAATGCAAAATATTTTATCACTGAAATTCATTCATATATTTTGAATGTAGAATTAATCTAGAGGACAAATCCTAAACAAAATGTCATCAGGTTTGACAAAATTATGACAGTTTAAAATATGGAAGTTTACTTTTTCATTGAGCGACCAGTAGAGTTTTCGCAGCTCTGCTCTGCAAGTTCCGACCGTCTTGGATATGGGGTCTTGCGAAAGTCAGTCTTTGATCGAGTGTTTACCCGAGGTATTTCGTCTTATAATCCTGTGCTAGGGGGTTACCGTTAAGGAACACGGCTGGCGGAATTTATGCCTTACCGTAGCCTGGCGTTCAGCTTCATATTGTGACTACTCCTCGATGTAGTATACGTACTGCTGTATTCCGTCCGTTGCACCGCACTCGCACTTGGACCGACAGAAAATACTGATGTTGTTAGCAAATGAGGTTATCATTATTTTCGCAGAGTTGAATTCGATATCCAGAGTGCCTGGTGTGGGGTTATCTGCAAAAAAAAAGAGCGAGTAGAGAACACTCCGCTGTGGTACTCCGGCAAGCGTTGAATAAACTTTAGAAATGTCATTTCTACATACATATCACTCAGTCGATGCAAATCTAGCAACTTTCGAGAACATTTTCTCCCTCAAAATTGTGATTTGTCAAATATAGTTCAAGAAAACGGATTTCGCTAATCGACATTTGTACCATAGAACAATAAATATATTTGGCTGGAGAATGTCGTACATTCGCTATCGGCACTTTTATGGGCGCACGATTGCCTACACCGAGGACGACATTGAGGTGAAGAAGCTCTTTCTGTACCGTGTGCCCCTTAAGATGAAGTTGGAAACGGTGCGAGACTATTTTGCCACCTTTGGCAAAGTGCTGAATGTGGAATTGGTTGAGAAGCGACGCAAGAAAAAGTTCAAATTTGGTAACGTTCTGTTCGACAGGTGTCACGATGCGGCCACTGTGCTGGCCAAGGACTTGCATTTGATAGGCACACGTCTGGTCAAGGTGGAACCCTACTATAGCTGGGGTCAGCCGGCTGTTGTGGGCTTTGAGCCCGTCCTCCAAACGTCGCCCGTAATGCGGTTAAGCGACGATTGCCTCGATGGGGTGTACCGTTATCTAAACCTAACCGATCAACTAAATCTCGCACGGGCTTTGAAGCGCTGCCCGCCGCTGTACAGCTGCATTAACCTGGCCATCTTCAAGGATGCCAGCCTTTGGGACATACGCGACTTCTTCCATCTATTTGGCTACCATCTCCGGGAAATTGTGGGCCAAATACCGCGGAATCGCCACCAGCGCATTATTGAGTTTATTGGCGCCCATTGCCGTCGCCTGAAGACGATGCGCATCTCGAACAGCCACCTGTCGGTGTCCAACATGTACAAGCTGTTCGCCCATCTGCGCCAGCTGGAGGAACTGGAGCTGTCCAATTGCGATCTCACCGATGATTGCCTGCCGGCGCTGAGTCGCCTCTGCAAGCTAAAAAAACTGAATCTTTGCTATAACGATATGCTGACGGGCTTCTTTATGGACAAGTTGCCAAATGCGATCGTATCGCTGGATCTCCTGTACTGCTACGATGTCAATTTCAATGCACTGCCAGCCATATGCAGCGTCCTGCCGCATCTGAAGGATCTGTCGGTGAACGCAGCACAAACGGATTACACAAACGTGTTTCGAGAACTTGTCGAGGGACATTGCTGCGACCAGTTGGAGGCAATTGCTTTAAAAAGGAGCGCCTGCATGGACAGCTCCCATTTGGACTACCTGGCCAGGCTGCCGGGCCTCACGAAGCTGGCTATGTACGACAGTCCGCCCAGCCTGAGCCTGCTGCAGTGGCTCGTGGAGCACAAGGCCGACAAGTTGACACATCTCGAGAGCAACTCAAACATTCCGCTTGATGCCGAACAAATGGAGCTGATCTCTCGCCTGTGCGCACTGCGGACTCTGTCCGTTTCCCACAACAATGAGATCGACGATGCCGTCATGGCGCTGCTGTGCCGGCTGCAGCACTTGGAGCAGATCAATCTGCAGTGCTGCAAAAAGGTCACAGAGCACGCGGTACTGCGCCTGCTGCTGAGTTGCCCCAAGCTGCATCTGCTGCAGCTGCAGCGTTGCAGCCTCCTCTCCCCTCAGCTCGTGCATCGCATTATTCGCGAGTTGCGCCAACTGGTTCGCAACAAGTTAAATCAGCGACAGATGCCGGTTGAGCTCCATTTTTATGATGCCAAATTCGATGAGTCCTTGATAGAGCATCCTGACATAGATGCCAAGGATGTGGTTCATGTCAAATTGACTCAGTGTACCGATTGGTAATATAACTGATTGATACTGATCAAAAATTCAATTCAATGTAGTTACTTGTTTATGTCTATCTGACTAGCATAGATCGAGTACCAGCATTCTATTTTATTATGTACGTAAATATTTCACAAATATTTATGAAAAATTTTTACCTGAGTAGCTTCAACAAAAGCAAAACACTTATTTTCGGGGTGGAAAAAATTTTATACTCTGTAAAATAAATAAATATGCATTATATATTTAAAGATCAAAATTAAATTTTTAACCGATTGTTGCTAGTACATGATATATTATAGTTCGATCAGTATACATTACTTTATAGGACCTGTCTCTTTATATAAACTAATCTTCTAGTAGGCAAAAGTCGAATTTTTGTGCTGATCAAAATATTTTTTATTTTACTTAAAATCGTTGGGAAAAAGATTTATAACCTATATATTTATATATATATTAAGAATTTTCTTAATATATAGCTATAAATTACTATTTAAATTACCTGCATATTTCAAAAGTAAAACGAACGATAAATCGCAAATATGTCTCCAGTTTTTACTTCGTATGGATAACTTTCTAATATTAATATCCTGACCACATTCTCTGATTAAAAGTGAATCGAAAAGCGCACACGGTAAATAGAAGCCGCGAGCTAAACAAAGTGACCAAAGGCATGCATACATTAAGGATAAACATAACTTTCACGGAAATTATAATTAAACGATGCCCCCGAATGAGGAGTCGACTCGCGACGAGGCAAGTCGAGTCGAGTCGAGTCGAGTGGAGAGTTCAAAAGTTGGCAAAGCGCCGCACGCGGAATAGTTTTCTAATTAACTGTGAACTATGCGCAGCGCAGAAAAGACGCACAGCAAAAGAGAACGAGAGAGAGAGAGAGAGAGAGAGAGAAAAAGAGAAGGAGAGTGGCAGAGAAATAGACGAGCGAGGGGGAGGTGGGTAGGTCTCAATGAGGTGGGTGTCCAGCTTCAAATAGCTGCCAGCTCGGTGAGATAAACCGTGAAATCTCATGAATTAACTGTGCCAACTTTTGGCTCCTGGCTGGCACACGAAACTATTTGAAAAGAAAGACAATTGCAACAGTCGAAAGTGGTTTGGAAGAGAGGAGGGGAAAGAGGGGAGGGGGGGCGGAAAGCGAAACGTCGCCAACAAACAAGTCGAGTGCGGGCTCGCCGCCATTGTGCCCGCCATTGTACCGGAAATGCCACACAAATGAGAACTGGAAGTGGAAGGAAGTTGACAGGCGTGGGGCAACTGTGCGACGACTGGTTGACTGGGTAAGTGCCAAGGGGAGGGCAGGTGATTCTGGCCCTGCGGGCCAAAACGGTAACATGCGAGGCGTCAACAATGTCACATGACAGGTCGACGCAACAGCAGACAGTTCGTCGTAGCGCATTCGGCACCGGCTCTCACTTAGTCTCTGACTCCGACTCCGACTGCGACTACCACTATGGCTCCGACGTCAGCTCCGGCTCTGTCTCTGGCAGCTTCGTCGGGTCGCTCCTCTAATTAGCTGCAGTAATGGCATGTCAACAGGACCGAGCGTGGCATCAACTTGCAAGCTGTTTCCCCCAAGACGGCGACAGCAGCTGCTCCTTCTGTTCCTGCTCCTGATTCTGCTGCTGGTAACTGGAGACAGGCGCCAGTTTTCCCATGGCACCAGCCAGACTGTGATAGGCGCCTCTTAACCCAATTTCACTGAGCAAAACGTTTCAGGAAATTAAACACAAACTATAAACAGTGGCGAAAGCATTCTTAACAAAATATGTATTAAGTTCCAAGAATCCAAGTTCCAAGCACTTTGCTTCTCAAGCAAACAACTGAAAAAATAAATAAAAAATCGGTGCTATAAGATACAAAAATTCTTCAAAGTACTGGCAAATTTTAAGAGGGAGAGGAGTTTAAATTCTCTGCTCTTTACTCGAACCGGATTTGTAATGCCTGATTAAAAAATTATACAAATTTTTTTTTTCTTTTTATAGTTTCTTATATATAATTTTTGATTTTTTAAGTAAATTATAGTAAGTTTGTTTTTTTATTTAATTTATGTTATGTCAAAAATAAATAGACTAAGTGCTTAGTAGGAAAGGAACCAAAACTTATGTACTTTTATTATATTTATTTATTTATTTATTTATTTATTTATTTATACATTCATCGTTCCACGCGTTTTATCTAATAAAAAGTCAATATTGAATATAGCAGTCACACTTTTATGAGTCGCAGCATTTTCAGACCTAGAAATTTTTGAAAAAATATAATTTTCTTAAAAGCTGATATAAAGAATATATTTTCAGTAGGAATATTTTGTATATTTTTGAGAGTTTGAGAACATGAGATAGATAAATCAATAATAATCATTGTGTTAATACTTTATATATACGAATTTAGAAACAGCTACTGGCGCATCTCTAAACGTAAGCCAAAATTTTAGCAATTTACATTTTCAACATTCAGTTCGTGTTTCAGTCTTTATTCCGAAGTCTCTGTAGAATATTAGTAAACCCATTGTGAAGTTCAATTTTGTCCGCATTCACTTGCATTTTGCGGTTACCTTGCGCCATCGACCTACTGAGATTTTCGCGCTATTCTAAGAACATTCAAATTTGGCAGCGTTTTTTCTCATTTGACATAAATAATTGGCGCATAATGAGCATAACTTGAAGCGAATTACGGCGCGTGTGCTTCGAACGCTAAGCAGCTGAGCGGCTGGGCGCAGTCATGCCACGCCCACTAGCGCCTTAGGGCATTGGGCAAAGGAGGTGAAGCGGCAAGGAACTTAAAAATATGTCCAGGCTGTAGCTGTGGGTGTGGGTGGGTGAGGGTGTGGGACTTTGGAACTGTGGAACTGTGGTGTTTAGGGCCAAGGCGAAAGCAGCGCCAGCTTTAGTTATCAGCTTTCTCTTCTCTTATGGGTCTGTGTGTGTGTGTGTGTGTGGGTGTATGTTGTTCTTGTCGTCCTGGTGTTGGTCCTGTTGCTGGCACAGTTTTTGTGCTATTTTCGCTGCGCTCTGCTTCTTGTTAAGCTTTGCCAACGTTTTTCTTTAATTATTCAAAAGATAATTACACTAAAAATTTTTTGTCATTTGCAAAACGGCGTCGCGCCGTCCCCAAGTAACCTAACTTACAGCACGAAATCTATAGACATTTTTTTTGCTTTCGCTTCTTTTTAAATTTCTTTCATTTTATATTTTTATTTATTTTTTTCTTTTCGGCTAAAGTTTGCTGCAAGAAGAAACTTGCATCAGAGCGCTAAAAATGCTATTTTTATTTTGCCTTTCATAATTGCCAGCCAAGCAAATGCAGAGAGGGAGTGAAAGAGAGAGAGAGAGAGGGAGAGTATGCGAGAGTGAGAATGCCGTTGCCAACGCCGGATGCCAGCGGAAAGTTTAAGGAAACGCAGCCCAGATACGAAAACAAGCGGTTTGGCACATAAGATACAGATACCCAGCGAGACGACGTCACATATGCTTTAACAAAACATTTCTGGGGAGGGGTGCGGGTTGCGGGTTGCGGGGTGCACGGTACCGAGGCGAGGAAGTGGAACGTACCGTGTGAGGAGATGCAAATGGGATCGGGTTGCTGGCAGTCTCATGGCTTTAAAGAGACTTGAGTTGCAATATTGTTAATTAAATTTCATTTGGAATACGCCTGAAATGTGCCTGGAAATAATAGAAATGGAAATTTCTTACAGCTATGTATACACAATATATATAAACTAATATTTAGCTAAAAAGGATATACAAAAAAGCTTAAAAGAAGACGGGGAAGTGAAAGAAAGCCAGTTGCTTAAGTAAATATTAAAATGCACAGCGAAATTCTTATTAATGTTCTATGTGCATTATTTATATTTACGAAATTAAAAAAAACCCTTGAAACATAATTAGAAAGGGCAAAATTTTGACGAAATTATTACAAATTTAATTCAAATAAATATAAATAATATTTAAATATTTTTGAATATGGGCTTAAATCACTTTTTATTTGAGTTTTAATTTTTCTAAAAATATTCCATGCTAATTCAAAATGAAATGACTAAAATATAATACCATTAAAGTTACCTTTCAGTTATATAGAAACTAAATTAGGAATAATACAAGAATAAAAAGGATTATTGGCTCACTTTAAGCATGCGATGTGCGATTCCTGATTTTCGTTTATAAAGTGCCTGTAATTTTCACACATAGCAGAGAATTTAAATAAAATCGGTACTTATATATTTAAGTTTTTTGTTGTAATAATATTCTTAAAAAGTTTTTTTAATACTTCTGAGCGATATTGTCCTATGGGGCATTTTAACATAGGGTTGGCTGCAGTTGAACCAGAGGCAAATGCACAAAAAAATTCGATAATTATCGAGACATATTTAATAATAACAAATAATAATAAAAGCTTCACAGACAGTTGGCCACATGTGCTCGACACACAAACACATGTTTATTAATACATAAGTGTGCTTAAATAAGTGTGTGTTAGTATATGTGTGAAGCGGTCATAATTGGCAGAAATTAACGCGACCGTACAATCAATATTTATCGTCTATATAAAGTCCACGCATATATTCATATATTCCTACTTTATATAAGTATTTATATATATTAAAACATTTATATATGTATGTGTATGTGTGTATATATTTATTTGTATATTTACTCATAGTTGGTTGCCTGTAATTTGCCTTCACCGCGTTTTGCGTTTTAATTTAAATGCAAGTTGAAAACTGCATTTTTTATACCCTGTACCCATTAAATAAAATGCCTACAAAAAGGGTGTAGTCTGTCAAGTAGCCTTGTTTGTTTTTCAATCTGATTGTTTCTTCTTCTATATATTCCCTTCGAACTCAGAACCACAATAAACTCTCCTGTATCTGACATCACCGATATATTATATTATATCGAAATTTAACTGAACTTTTAATAAAAAGAAATATAATTTTTTGCATTTAAGCAGTCTGGAATTTTTAAACCTATTTCATATGTAGTTTTCAATACAAGAAGTTACTGTCAATAGTTTTCATGGTGTAGATCTTGCTACAGCGTATCTGCCTGTCTGGCATACTTCTATACGCCCCTGGCGTACTTCTTTGTTTGTTGCTTTTGTTGCTGTTGTGTGTGTTGATTTTGTCCATCAACAAACAAAAATGGCACGCAAATTATGAACCGCAAATGTGCGTGCGAGCCTGGCCAACATGGGCGATGACTGCGACGCGTCGGCCGCGTGGGCGTGGCAGTTAGTGCCGCATATCGAGAATATATTGTATTTACCTCTGCGCTGGTTCAAAGTGCGATTCGCAATTCGCACAACGGCCACACATCTATTTTTAATGGACATATTTTTATATATGCAAGCATTTTATTAAATTTGTTTCTTTTTTCATTACTGAACCTGGACATATATCAATCAATGAAAACCTTTCGTGTAGCTCAATAAATATATTGTAATATTTTAAAGCAGATTTAAGATTATTTTTAATTATTTATAAACAGATATTGCTTCGGAAATAAAAAGGCGCCTACTTTGTACACATTTCTTTAAAAAAAAAATATGAAAATATCATAAAAATATGTTTCTTGAGTCAGTCAAATTTGTAACTACATGGTTTTAAATTTCTTCCTTTGTACAACAAATTTTTTGACCACAAACTTCATCAACTTATCAACAGTTCAAAAGTGGCAAGTGCCGCGCTTACACACACATACACACACACACACACACACATACATGCTGAAGATGCAACACGTGGCCCTTGCGTGCCTATTTGCAGTTTCCAAGTGGCAAGTGGTAAGTGGCAAGTTTACATTAAATACAATAAATGCTTGCCACAATTTATGCAATATCAGAATGGCCCATACTAGTTACACTGCGCCGCACAATGCATCCAACTTCTGGTAAAGTTCTCGTTTTTTCATGCCACAGAAA
The DNA here is from genome assembly GCA_004149465.1 of Drosophila nigromelanica. Classification (NCBI taxonomy): domain Eukaryota; kingdom Metazoa; phylum Arthropoda; class Insecta; order Diptera; family Drosophilidae; genus Drosophila; species Drosophila nigromelanica. The sequence continues at coordinate 66,910 of SCDS01000573.1, forward strand.
GTGTTAATAAATATTATTGCACCTTTGGTGTGAAATCAGCAAGAACGCTTGAGAATTTTATTTGAAAATACATTTTTAGATATGATAAATATAATATATATATATATATATATATATATTTAATATTTATCATATCTAAAAATGTGTTTATATTTATATTTATATATATATTTATGTTTGTCTTTAACGCACAATATTCCTGGACTTATTTACAATATTTGTGCCTTTTATTAAGAAAATTTTGATGCGAAACTTTTAACGACGCTAACGTTCTTAAAGGAAAATGGCAAGAGGGCAAAATTTTCTTAGACGTGTTTTGACAACTGAGATGGAAATAAATTAATGCAAAATTATTGAGAAAGACTACTTTAAGCAAACATTCAAGAAAATAATTTGGCGTACAAATTTCGAAGTTCGCAAGAAGATGTAGAAAACTTTTAATGAATTACAATTTTTTTTAAATTACATTATTGTGACTTTGTGGCATTGATTCAATAAACAATGGCAAAAGCTAACTTAAAAAATTAAAAAAAAATTGTAAACATTATTTCAATATTTTATTTTAATGCTTAGGTTTGGAGTAGTTGTACAGAACATGAAGCAAAACTCGTTTTAATAATGAAATATGTTTATGAATCTGTTTTAAATGTAACTCATATTGAGTTTCACATTAGTTAAAGTTAAGATAAAAAAAATGTGAAAGCTTTAAAGCTGTTTTATTGAAATTGTTAGAAAACTCGGTACGTTATGAGCACAGACCGGTTGTAAACTGCAAGTTCAAAAAGTTTAATTGCCAACTAGGTGGATATCAGTTGCCACAGAAGGGCCCAAAATGAACTGAACTAGCTGACAAGTGCACTGAAGCGCATTCAATATTCATAACCAACAATTGCTAATCAACTTCAGTAAGTACTTGGCAAAGAGTTGGCCAACACACACACACACACTCAAACGTTGCCAGATCAATGCGAAATATCCGCTGGCCACTCTCCTACAAAAGAGTTTCCTGTTTATGGATGATGTGCAAATTAAATTTTGAGTATGGCCTGTAGTAATACACTGGACTGTTACGGGGGTGTGACATCGCAAAAGGGGTGGTGTGCGGGGGCGTCGTCAGACGGGGCATTGATGGATGCGATGCGCACGTGTCGCCGACCGCAGTGCAAAATATTTTTTACACCTCACAATTATGGGTCGGGTCGGGGGTCAGTTGGGTGTGTGGGCAAACAAATAAACAAACCAAACTAACGGAACATTGTGGCTGACACACACACACAAATGAGAAATTTATAAACAAACATAAAAACAGCAGCGTCAGTGGCGCCACCTAGCGTACAGAGTGGTGTGCGGTTATTCGTTTGGCTTTTTATGAAATGAATACGGCGGAATACAACTTAAACCAGAAATAAAACTCAAAACTGCAACTAATTTGCAAGGACAAAAGTGGGCGGTAATAACTGTGGCTCTGCCTGTGGCTGCGGCTTTGGGTGTGGCTACCAACAACAACAGTCACAGTTATAGTTGGCTGTGGCTATTGTTGTTAGTTCTGCCACTTGCTCGATGAGTCTACCCTGGCAAAAAAGAGGGTGTGCTTCAGCACACACATGCACTCAGAGAATAAGTGGGTATTTTAATTCCGGCATAATCGGAACCGAATTCCTTCGTACTTAGTTGTTGAAATATAATATTTTATTCATTTTTTAAATGACGAAAGAACCTTACATATGAACATATCAAATCAAAATCAAATCGTCGTTTAATTGTTTATTTTGAATTTTAAGTATACATCAATTTGATGACTTCAAAAAATTCTTGTGCAAAGACTTTCTGTATCAAATTAAGAACCTCGTGACACTCTTGATTTTAATGTAGGCTACTTGAATTCATGTAGTCTACATTGAGTTTAGCATCAGTTTCTGTATAGTCACACTACTCTCTATACGATAAACAAGTTGGAACGGGCATATGGCTAAGCCCAAGGCAAAGAACATTCATCGTATGGCTAAAGCTGCAGAGGTTTGCATATCTCTCTATTCGAATGCAATACATGCGCCATCGAAAGTTTATAAAACCAAATTGTTCCGTCGCTGGCCCCAGATCGCGGATACTATGGATATGGAACCTATTCGCATAAGGCGTTATAATCATTTCGTGACATCCATTTTCTTCCTAACCTTTTTTATATGAAACCTACAGAGTTTTTGCATGTATAACATTTCGACATTTTAATGTATTTCAAATCATTTTCTCAATTGAAATTTTTTTTTTTGGTTATATGCAGAATATATTTGATGTATAATTTTTTATTTCAGTGGCTTAAAATTCTTAAAAAAGTGCCCAACTATGGTTACTCTGTTTTTAAATCTTTTAAATGGCTTAAGCTGCATGCTGGCTTCGTCAAATTAAAAAAAAAAAATTTAATTTAATTATATATTTATTTTGGATTAGTTAAGAGTTCTAATTTAATTTTTTTCAAAAATAAATTTATGATTAGCTCTGAAACTGAGCAATTTCGTAGGATGATTGATGTTTTCAACGATTTTAATACATTTATAAGTTATTATTTTTTTTTTTAGTTTATTTTTAAATAAGCCAAATTGTTTGAGCAAATAATTTGTCCTGGTGTTGACTTAACGTATTAGCCGGGCTTTAATCGTAGCTATTGCTTCAATTTGACTTCCGTTAGAGAAAAGATTGATATGCGAAAGCCTAACCTAGGGCATGATTGGCTTCGACTACGGCACTTGCTAAATTACACTTTGTCCTTTGTTGCTATTGTTGTTGTCGATGTCCTTGTTTCTGTTGTTGTTGTTGTTGACTCTTTGGGTTTTCCATGCGTAAGTTTTGTTTGTATAAGCCACGCTTAAGCATGTGTGGCAGCCCAGTATGTGTGTGTGTGTGTGTGTGTGTATATTAGTTGCTTGGTCGGTTCGTTGGTGCGTTTGTTTGTGGCTCGCTTAATCCTTTCATTTTCATAACTCGTCATAGAATGTAAACAAGATTAAGTTAGTTTTCTGTGCTGCTCAAGTGGCTTTGGTCGCCCAGAGTTGGCAACTGGTGTTGCAGCTGCAGCTGCAGCTGTAAATGTTGCTGTTGCTGTTCCTGATGCTCTCGCCAGGACATTGGGACATGCAATATGCTTGTGCTTCGGCTTGGTCTATATTTGTGGTTGTGGCTGTCCTTTGCCCACAACAAGTCCACCAAGTGACTGTTGCAATTGCCTTTTGTTGTTGTCCCTGCTGTTGCTGTTGCTGTCGCCTTTATACTAAGCTCGGCAAAAAGTTTTCGTATTAAAAAGTTGGACGTAAGGATTTCACAAAAGCTTCCGCCGCATTATATTGAGAGCTGATTTTGAGGGTGCTATAGAACAGCCCCAGCACCCCCCGCTTATTCTTATTTGATTGCCAAGTGACATTGCAGTTGTTGTTGTTGTTGTTGCTGTTGCTGCTGCTGTTACTTGTTAGTTTATTTGTTTGTTGGTTGTTGGCAGCACTAATAGTAATTAAAGTTATTACAAATGAAATGTATATGCAGATTGTAGAGCAAAGCGCTCAATCAATAAACTGAGTGCCACTGCAAATTGTTTTAAAACCCATATTTCAAAAACAAACAAAAAATGTATAAACTAAAAAAATCTCTGAAGGCTATAAATTTAGTTGTTAATCCAAAATGATGAAGTAGCTCTCCATTAATGCCGAGTAGATGTGCCTTTTATTAGTTACGTTTATTTTCGTTTATTCAGCAATTTTCAACAAACATATTTCAATTGTGTCCCATAATAATTTTGTTTATTGATAGTGGAGCAATTTTTGATACAAAATTGCCTAACAAAAAATTTAATAATAACAATTAAAATAAATAAATGTGGTCACTTTATTGAAGAGTTTAAAGTTATATTTTTACTTTTATTGGTTTCTTTTTTTAAAAAATATTTTACCTTATTTATCTATTTTTATGATACTGATTTTTATTTTACTCCTTGTGATAGACCACTTTGCGATTTCGAATTCCAAGTTACTGAAACTTTTTCTTGTATAAAAAGATGCATTTTATGATAAGCCGGATTATAATATATATTAATTTTGTGTATTATTTTTAAATATTTAATAGTACTTATTGAAGTTAACTTAAATAAACCTTTATTTTTATGTTAAAAAAGAAAATTTGTTTACGAGTTATGCTTCTATCATTTGGGTCATATTTAAAATATAATTCAATCAGTACATTAAATATATGTAAAACGTTGCTCAAAGTTTGGGCTCCAACGGATGGAAATATAAATATTTCTTTTTGTAAAGTGGCGCCATCTACTGGCTAAGTGCTAGAGAATTAAATCAGAGTATCCCTACCCCTTTGCTCCTGCACAAAATGCACTTTCAAGGCAGTCAAATTCATATTATTCTGTTGACAGCACTAAATAATTACTAAAAGAGAATTTACTAACATGTAAGCAAAATATTTATGAATGCGTAATTAAAGTTATTGAAAATGTGTGTGTGTGTGTGTGTGAGTTGCGCTTGATTGGATTTTCATGCTGGAGCTGTCAAACTAAGCTGATGTTCAATAAACTAAGCCGAGTGCAAGGACTTTATGTCGCAAACTGCAAGATGCAGGATGCAGGGCATAATTCGCAGGCGTCATATTTGTTAAGTGTGCGGCTTTCGGGCATACAATATTTAATGCAATGCCTATGCCTTGAAGGCTGCAAAACCTCAGCTCCCCCCTCCCATCGTTTCTTAGCGTCCGTCGGACCGCAACACGGAGACCTCAAGCCACACGGACCGCACAAAATAATCAAGTTTTGTTTTGCTGCTCGATTTGGATGTGCCGCATGTGCCATGCCCACAAACAGCAATTTGTGCGCCTACTTGATTGCGGCGGTTGAAGGGGGCGTGGCTGGCCAACGCCTTAACATACCATTGCGTACTCGGCATATGTGAATTTCCTGTAATAGATCTTGTGGCAAACATAAACTGCATGTTAAATGCCTTTGCCTGCGGCACACACACATCATGTGTGTGTGTGTGTGTGTGTTTGTGTGTGTGCGTGTGTGTGTATGTAAGCGATGTGCGTGCGTCATGCTCAAATGATAAATTGTTACAGGCACGACCTGGCGGACTAGCAACGTTGTTGAAGTATGCAGAAGAGTAGCAGCAGAAATATAGAAGTGGGTGGGTGAGGGCGAGTGGGGGGAGGGTGCAAGCTGTGCATTACCATGTTGCCAGCCGAAGATGGAGCAGCAGTTCTGATAGCCTGAGATAACGTACAATGCATAATAGTTGATGCCACACAATTTACACATATTAAGTAATACTACCGGTAAATGTGCACTCTCCACCCCCCCCCCCCCCCCCCCCTGGTAATGGTTAGACTCAGGATTCAATGGCCTCGTTTGCATAAGCGATTATTGCATATTCGCATAAACGCAACTAAATGAAGTCATGCGAACCAGTTTTGCGTTTTCCCAATGATATCTCATGATACTGCACACTTGAATATCTGTATTTTGATATGGCTACTAAGTTTGCATAATTATAAATGTTAATAAAAGGAGGAGGCTTTATACAGTTGTGAGCACAGGTAGATTACAAAGTAATTGCATTTTGCGTTCAAATTCAAAGCTATTATAATTATTCTTGTTATTATTATTATTGCACTTCGTGGCTTATTTAAATGCAATTGCAAAAATTATGGGTTTCTTAGTGACTGGATTTAATAATCAAGGAAGTTAAAACAATACAACGATATATACAAACAATTCAACAATGAACATTTTCATTTTAACATAATAACAAAACCAAACGTTAAGAATAATAAAATTCTAATTTACTAAAATAATTTTAATATGGTAACTGAACAAACCAAAAATATTTTAGAAAATTATTATTAGTATTATTATTACTATTATTGCAAACAAATTTTAAAGAAATTATTACCTACACTTGGTTAAGAGATATTTGTATATTTTAAGCAATTGGGGATTTGTTTTAAAACAAACATATTAAGTACTGTGGATATTTAATAGGAATTACTTCATGCGCTTAAAACTTCTGTTGTTTCATTTTTACGCTTCCAACATGTGTTTTCGTGATAATTAACCAGTAACAAAGTATTTTCTAGAATCATTTGGCTTTATTCCTTTGGTATTAGTCGAGTTCAGTCGACGATGATGTTGAACTGGAAGCTTTTCTTTCCGTTTTCAACTATATAATAACCTAAAGTGTCCTGTTTTCAAGTAGCAAATAAGTCGCTTTAAGTGCTTTGACACTTTTATTTTCCAATAAATTTAAATTTGCGTTCTTTGTGGCTCAACCGGAAATGTATTTTGATTTAAAATGCGTAAAGCGTTCACATTGCGTATACGTAATGTGAGCCCAGTTGCATATACATAAGCGGGGGAGTGAATGGCGCCAAGGGTAGGGGCGCGAGGAGGCGGGGGATGGACAGAAAGTCTCTATGTAGTTGGTTTTCTGCCAGTCTTTGCCTTGGCGCTGCATGTCAAGTGGAAAATTAAGATTGATTACGCCAGATAAGCCGTTGAATTTACAACGAATTTAATTGATTGCATGTGCACTCAACTGTGTGTGTGTGTGTGTGTTGTGTGTGTGTGTGTGTGTGTATGTGTGTGTGAGTGCACGAGTGTGTTAGTCTCTGTATTTAGTATTTGTGTTACATGTCAACCTTCAAGTGGCCGCCTGTCAATTGCTTAGCGCCAACGTCGAAATGCGCAACTTGCAATTTAATTGCATGGCCGGGTTAAAGGTTCTTTCTCTCTTTTTTATTCTGCTTCTTCTTGTCCGAGCTGTGGAGCTGGTGCCAAGCACCGCGCACCTGGCAACAACTCGTTAAGGTGCCAACAATGGGCTCGTTGCAAAAGAAAAGCTGCGGTAATAAGGCAAAGATGATGGCAGTCGCAGCCGCAGCAATAACAGCAGCAACAGCAGCAACATCAGCAGCACAGCGCAGCAGCAAAATTTGTAGCGGTTTTGTTACCCTATAAATAGTTATGGTGTATAAGGCAGGTGTTTTGGCAGAAACTTGTGAGATAATAAATATTTTTATGACTCGGCTTATTTATTTAAAAAATTGAAGCTCCCGTTAAGGCTAAGAATACTAAGTACAATTAATTTTTACAATGTATTTATTTTTATTATTGTATATAAATTTATAAATTTAGAACCTTCAACATACTGCCAATAAATCTTTAGGACAAGCTCTACAATATTTCTAGTTAAATAAAATATTTGTTTAACTTATATTTTTTTTTTAATATGACAGTAAGTGATCATACGGTTAAAAATAAACATAAATGCTTCAAAACTTAACTTACTAAATTGAGAATTAAATTAACTCTTCGGAGGTTATCTAATCTTATCTAATCAACATGAAGAGTAGCTCATAACCAGAGTAATTTGCTTTTGATTTAATTTTAATTTTCCTGGGTATTTGAAAGTCATGCATGCCGCGCTTAGCTTTCGACTGCTTGTGATCCTTGTTGTTGCTTTTGTGGTCGCTGCTTGTTATATCATTTTATACCCAGCGTGTTGAAGCAAATGTTTATGTTTGTTTACTTATGCATGCGTGCGAGTGTTGGTCGCGTGTGTGTGAGTGTGTATGTGCGTGTGTGTGCAGCTGTATCTGCACTTGTATCTATGAATGTAAGTCCCTGTATATGTGTTGCTGTGTCGCTCATTTCAATAACAAAACGAGCTCAAGTCACTTGTTCTCACAACTGACGCACTTAACTGAAAATATTATGCAGACACAAACAAGGCGGAAACTGAGCAAACGACGCAAGTAAAACCCCCTCGCACACACATACACACACACACACACACCCGCTGCTGCATTAAAATCGGGTAATGATGGCTAATCAGCTGTCGCCTGACAACTTAATGCAAATGTTTTCGTCTCCAAATCAATTGGCATTAAAATAATACACCCGAGCGGGCTTTGGGTTTGCAATTAGCCTGCTGGCTTTTCGGGCCTCTACACGTAATTCGTCGCTCTTAACTGTGGCCAGCAAAACTTTCTACCTGCATTTGTCACAGAATTTATGATATAAGTGCAGGCACAGGGCTGGCGTGGAAAGGGGTGGGTTGGGTTGGTGTTGGAGGTACGACAACAGCGTTTGCTGTTCACTGGGTTTTATCTAATAAAATCTAGAGTGTTTAATCCTTTGCACTCGGCTGCCGTTGAACCTTATCCAACTGCAGCACCCACATTCGCTGAGCATCCAGTTGCAGTCACAGTTGAGTGTCGTACTCGAAATCGCAGTCACAGTTACCATCTGGAGCTTTGAATCCATTGCGATGCTCGTGCGTCGCTTGCCTTTTCGATGCGTCTGGCATCAGTTGGGGACTAGGGTATATAAGCATTGGCAATTGCTCTTTTATATATATTTATTTAGACGCTTTATTTTTTTTTTTTTGAAAATTATTTAGAAAAATTTGGACATGCAAAAAGATAAAGATATAAGATTAGAGAGTCACATTAAAAAAAACCAAATTAGTTATTTAAAATTTTATTAATAAATTAAATTAACATAATTCCTATTATATTAATAATTATACCTAATTTTGTAAACCAAGTTTTTGAAGTAATTTAAAAACAAGTTTTAAAAATATACTGAACAATAAGGATCCAAGTTCAAGTTCTTATTAAATATTTAGTTTGGTAGTTGATAAATGTATCTTTTATTTAATATAATAGTAATAAGTCTATGGAATTTTTTAGAGCCAATTTAAAAAGGCACTTCACAAATTAATCTTTAATCTTTTAATCTTTATTTTATGCAACTATTTTTCGTCTTAAAATATATTTTGTGTATTTTTTGATTATTTATATTTATGTGCATCTTAATTTTTATTTTTATTTGTACTTTTATTTACTTTCATATTTTTTACGTGTACATTTACTTACATATACGTATACATATACTTTATTTATACATATTTCCCTAAATTTATTTAAAGACTTTTTGCCTCTCTATGTATTTTGCGTATTTATAGTGTATTCGCACTTCTTCGTGCGTTTGTTGAGGCTCAGCAGTTTCTAAAAATTCATTTCGTTGTCTGGTCCAGTTGGCTGCACAATGCAAAGGCGATGCAATCGCCGACTGATAAAGGCAACGGTAACTGGGTACTGGAGTGGGTGTGTAGCTATGCATGGTTGGCAGTGGGTGGGTTGGCTGTGGCCAGGACACGGCGCATTGCGTTGTGCTCCATTCGGCACTCGATCAAATTACTTATTGTAGCTGCGCCGCAGGATGCGCAAGTGCCATTAATACAAATAAAGTGACACAAATACAGGCATTGCCCAGAGGCAGAGCCTGGCTGGAACTGAAAGGGCTGGGCAGGTAAGGTGGTCGACTTGCTTTATGCCATAACTGGCCATGGTGCTGCCATGGCCATAACTTTTGCCCAATGCTGCAGATTTAGCCAAGTGGAAGACTAATCTCTGAATTCGCCAGCACAAGCAGCGACAGCGGCAGCGGCAGCGGCAGCAAAACTTTGAACAATGGGCAAGAAAAGTTTAGAAACTAGTCGTCGGTGAGCATGTCAACTGTGCGCAAGAACAACGAACAGCAGTTTGCCTGACGGCGGGCGGTCCCTGCTCCTGTTTGTCCTCCAGCGGGGCGTCGCCATGCAACGTGGCGTTAAAACAGCCATCCAGCCAGGTGTGGGTGGGTGGTGTAGAAGAGGCAGAGGAAAACGAAACGAGAAAGCAACGAGGCTGGCGCTAAAGCTGTAGCGCTTGCTAGAATTACAAGACGGTGCAGTCGATTAGGCGCTTTGATAGATTTTTCAATTTGCATCCTTGCCAGGCAGCACAGGATAAACAGTTAAGGCGACTGATTTGTTGACCCAAAGGCAGCAACAAAGCGACCTTCTATTTGCTGCTGCCCTCTGTGTGGCAGATAAATAGTTAAGGTGCCGCCCCAGCGAAGGTCAGGACGGACAGGGCATCTCTCTATCTCTCTTTCTCCACTCCCACTCTCTCTCTCTCTCTCTCGCTCTCTCTCGCTCTCTCTCTCTCTCTCTCTTTCTCTTGCGCTGAGGCGACAACAAGAATGCAAACAAAAAGCCGACAGCTGCCCTTGAGCTGCTGTCAGTTTGCCTGACTGTTTTTCCACACACACACATAAAATGCTTAAAGTGGGTAGATTAGCTGCGTGCTGCACTAGAACTTAGCTAATGTGCGTATTTAGTGGGCAAGCAATAAAATGAGAAACTAAGGCAAGGTTTGGAGTGAGAAGCAAAGTGATGCTTATTTATGGGCGCTCTTGCAACAGGAGAATAATTGATTGTTACTATGTTTTTATTTGGGATTGATTCTCTTTTTTACCCACTGAGTGAAAGTTATTCAAATATTTATTTATTTTTTATAACTGGGCTTATGTAGCGTATGGGTAATATGTTGTTCAAAGTAATTAAAAAGTTAATTAAACTTAAAATCAAAGCAAATATTTTCAAATATGAAACATGTGAGATATATTTTGATAAGCTTATGTTTTTTTTTTTAAATTAAATTAATAATAATAGATAATCAGCTAGTTATAGATTTAAAGCCAGAGTCAACTATAAATGTATAAATAAAAATGGTTTTCATATGAATTATACGAACTTATACGCGTTTCATCTATTATATAATTGTCATTAATGTTAATACAGAAAAAAGTTGACACTTCAGATGTATTAAGATATATTTAAAATAATCGTTAAAGTTTTGTCAGTTATTAAACATAGCAAGTTTTAGGAGTTTGTACGGTTATTTTTATATAAAACAAAAAATTTTTTTTTGATGCGCATAAATAAAGATTCATTATACAACATTTAAACTATTTTTTGGAGACACTGAAATACCTATTAAAAAATAAAATATTTAGAAGAAAATAAAAAAATTAAAAAAAGAAACAAACTATTTTGTCAAGTTTCTGAGCGTGTATAAGCTAAAACCTTACAGATGTTATATTAATCTTATAGATTACCACAAACCGTTACTTATTTATTTTTATTTGCGAGTTTTTGTATTTGATAGAGCATTGCTAAGTCTAAACCGAGCTGAACCATATTCGATGTTTTTGCCGTTTATTATTTTTCTTTTTCTTGGATTCTTATTGCAGTGCCAAATGCTGCGCCCATATGTAGGCAATGCTTTTTTTAGTTCGCCCATTTTGTTGAGCTCATTTCCAACATTGGCTGCCCCATTGCCCAGCACATGTCACCACTTCCCTCGCCTCCCTCGAGCCAGTGGGGCTGTCGAATACATTTACAAGTTGTTGCTGTCGATATTTTACAGGCTCTATGATGGAAAGAGGGGTGTAGGAGTAAAGAGAAGGGGGGTACCAGAATTTATGTTTGCGCCTGTGCGCCAAGTCAATGAATTGCAACAAATTTCGCTTGCTTGCGGCTTGTTAGGCGGCATTTATTTATTTATTTATCGCGCGTTGCCTTTGCCCGTGTAATAAAGACACAATATGAAGGGGCGTGGCAGGGCGTGCGCGAGGACGAAACTGCTGTCAGGTGTCGCTTGCTCTGTGACTTTTGTGTGTATATGTGGTTAAAATTTTTAACTCGATGCGGCCAAGCAGCGGTCCGCAGCAGGAGGTGAAGGATGACGATGAGGCGGATGAGAAGGAGAAAGATGAGGGGCAGGAGAGTGCGCGTTCATTTGGATTTATGTTGTGTTACGGATTTTTGTGGCCTATAAATTGTAATTACTTTAACGCGGCTAAATGAGTTTTTGGCTCAGGCATTAGCTGACATTTTGCCCATTAAATGTTGTTGTGGTTTTTTCGAGCGTTTTGTTGTAATGGTCGTAATTAAAATTGGTTGCTTTCATAATGTGATTGGCCTGACTGAACTCAATGCTCGATACGGCATCGCAAAGTTACGTTACGTTAGCTTACGTTAACGTTATAATAAAATGCCATATATCAACCGAACAGGACCCACAAATAATCGCCCAACTCGAACGATTTATAGACATTGCAGGTGAGCGCCAGCCTGCTCGCAATTGGAGAGCAAGATGTACAAACTTTGACCTCTGCCATTTGCCACCACTTGAAACTAAACAAATTCACACGACACGAGACATGGCAAAGTCACTGAAACAGCGACAGGGTGGGGGACGGGGGGACAGGGGCAGGGGCAGCAGCTGTGACAGGGGAACGGAGGAACAGCGAACAGGCACCGCATGATGGGTCTCTGCGGCTGGGCCACTGGGCGCCCACTTCAAACCACTCAACTAGTCGTAGACTAAATACTTGTGAGGCCATTCGGAAAGCGGGTGCATGGGAAGTTTAGGAGGGTACACAGTGACATGCCCAAACCAGACGCCCCTGGCAAATAACGTTTTGCAAAATCGGCCGCAATTGCCAAACTAGCCAAATTAGAGAATATGCAAATGCAAGCAACATGCACACAGGGTGAATGGAAAGGAGGAGCGGAAGGGGAGTTCATGCAGAATTGAGCGAGTGTCAGCTTAGAGATGTGCGACAACTGGTTGTGACTGCGATTTGCCTGTGAATGCGACACAAGTCACTCAAAGGCACTTGAATATTGTGCATAAACCAAATTACTGAAGAGGCTCAAATGAGCTTTAAAAATACATAAAAGTTATGTACTTAACAATTCAATTTGAGTCTTCTTGCTAAATTCACAGATATATATGATATGCATATATGCTATATATGCTGAAAATGCTATTAAAGCTAACAGTAAAAGTCTTTGAAACATTTCACTCTAATATTTGCTGGCATTTATTTGCCATGAGCAGTCGTTAAATGAACATTCAAAATTATTATTTTTTGATTTTGATTTTTCATATTATTCATGAAGAATTTTCATGATTACAAATGTCTAAATGCATTTTTGTTGTAGTTTCTCAACTTGTAATATTAATAGCAGACCTTGAATTATTATTTATATTATAATTGTAAGCAATAACTATTTCCATTTTATATGGAAAATGTTTAAACATTTTAACCTTTGTTAAGTTTCTTAAGTTTGTTAATAAATTTTTAAAGTTATTAAATCTCTTCGTCTGCTTTCGTAATTAATCTGGCAACTTTTGTTCATCTAAAAGTAACAGTTTATTCTAAAAAAATGTCTCGTCTTTCAAATTTCTCCTGTTACGGCTGTCAAATCAAAGTTTCAAGCTCATCTCTAGGCCAAATAACGAATGTCTTTATTGTCATCTCCATTGGCAGCAGTCATCATCATCATTTGCTTTATGATCATCATTAGCATTAGGCGTGTGTTGCAGCTCAACAAATTCAACAAAACTCTCTGGCTACATCATTTTCATTATCAACATTGTCATTGTCATTATCATTATCATCATTATGATTACGTTGCGTTAAGGGGAAAAGGTTTTCCAACTGGCGGCTGTGGTTTGTTTGTCGTCTTAATCGAGACTCTGCAACTTTGGGCCAGCAATCATTTTAATATGTGTTGGCAGCTTTCGGTGTTGACGTGTTGGCCAACCGAAACTAACACTTACTTGAACAGCCAACTCACTTTGGCCTAAACTATTACATTTTGGTCAAATGCCGTGCAAATTTTGTGCCATTAAAAGTCAATTGTTGCGCCGCAAAATGCCTCAATTTTGAAATGCATTTAAATAATAGTATTTATTATATAAACAGAACTGAGTGTCGAGAGTGTCACAGATAAGAGCGCTTGACTAGTTGATTACCTGTCTAGAGAAATTAAACACAAAAAAATAACCGAATATAATAATACAAATAAATTTATATGCCAATGTTAATTTTGATTAAACAATATGATTACATATATTTACAAAATTGGATCAAGGTCTTAACTAAAGAATAAAACTCTTAATTTCTTATTTATGTAATATTAACTAAGTAAACATTTTTTTTAAAGAATGATTTATACTTAATTTAAGATTATTCTTGAACCAAATGTGTTTAATAAATTAAAATGGCGTTTTTCTTCTTGTGTAGCTTTTGTAGTCGATGACTTTGATGACAACATATAGAGACGTCTATCTGGCAACATTTTTTTGTATAATATATTTTTTTATAATATATATATTGTAATGAAATTTGGTTTACAGTGAAATAAGTACTTTCTGTCTGTGTTATTACTTTCCACTGTGTAATGATACCCTTTTAGCAGAGTTTGTAAAGTTAAGTGAGAGTTTTTCCCCTTTCCAGATATGCAGACTATATGGCAACTTATAATAACCGAGCTGCTCATTGAAAGCCGAGGCTTAAGCGTTAAACTCGAACCAAATTTCGAACAGGATACGCGGACTGTGGCAGTTATAGGGCTGCATATGCTGCTTCTTTTTTTGGAAGCAATGCTTACCCATAAATCCCAGCTCGTGGTTCTGGCCTTTGGGGTCGACACACACACACACACATACACACATTCAGAGAGAACGAGACAGGGACAACCGATTGCATTTGGGTATTGGGGATTAACGTTGCCTGAAACTGTTAAAATGAAATCCGTTCGTATGTCGGCGACAACAACGTTGAGACCCTTGTACAAACTGTCGCTGCTTACAACAAAAGCAACAACAACAACAACAAGAACAACAACAAGAACAACAACAACAACAGCGAGAGCAATAATAAAAAAGAAAAGAAAAGAAGAGCACACAAAAAAGAAATGACAAAAAGGCATTTGTAGCCATAAAAACAGTGCAATTTGTATTTGAAATTGCCGCAAAATCCCAGCAGCAGTCAACGGGGCCCGTCGACGCAGCAGCCCAGCCGCTCAGCAGCTGAATATGTATAAAATTGACGTTGGCTCCAACCAAAAACATAAGCCTGCCACAGCTACTGCAGCGGCAGCAGCAGCTGTAGCTGTAGTTGTAGCTGACAGCAGCAGCAACAGCATCCTTCGTATCCTGGCAGTCGAATACACCCGGGTGCTGTTTTTTGCTGCGACGCGACGCGACGCGTTTTACGCTGCGTTGCGTGCGTGCGTCGCATCATTCTCATTGTATTTTTGTGGTGTGCGTGTGTGTCTGTCTCTCTGTCTGTCTGTCTGTCCGTCTGTCTCTCTGTCTGGTGTGTGCTTGTGGTGTGCGCTTAAAGGTAAGCAATTTGTTCACGTGCTTGAGCTTGTATGCGTTTCGTTTTAACCCGGTAGCGTCGAATTTAACAAGTGATTTTAATATATAATTACAGTTGCTTAACCACTACTTAGCAGTGTCGGATATATCCTGTAAATGTTAAGCTGATAAAAAGAACATAATACGTTCATTGAATTATTTTCCATAATATTTACAAAGCTAAAAAACACAGTAACAGAGTTTAGGTTAGCAATTATCTTTACAACTGAAAAGTTCATTGATTCAAAACAATTTTTAATGGTTGTTTTTGTTTTTTTAATATTGTATATTTAGACTTAAGAAAACCACATTTTATTTGGGCACATAAAATTCTAATAGTCGATCTAGTTAAGTTTGTCCTTTTCCTGTAAACCTCTATTGTCACTCTGTGCGTCCTTTATCTTACAGCTGGAACAAAGGAAACTAAAATAAAAGAGAAAAATAGAAAGCTAATTCTTTTGTTTATATGTATAATATATACAGTGCTACATATACTACAAATAAGGATCAGTAGGAATTTAATAAGCTTTTTTGATTTTTGATATGCTTAATATAATTAATATGTCTATATAAATATTTATCAACATACTTGGTTACAGGATATTTTATAGTTAAGCATTCATTCTTATCTGGGTTTCCTTCTCGGTGTCGCTCTTTTATCCTTCTTCTTAGAGCACAATATTTTTGTGTTCTTTTTTATTCTTATAGCTAAAGGTCGAGTTTTGTATATCTAAATATTTACTTATACACATTTCTAAAAAAATTTTAATTTTAAAAAAAAAAAATATTTATAGATTAAAGTTTTTTTTTTATTCAAGCAATAACCAAATATCAAAACTTAAATTAATATTTGGGTATTTACAAGGACATTGGCTGCCATAGGGTTAACTAGACGATTTTTGATAGTTGCCATCGAAACTGAAGTCAAGTTTGAAGTGGAAGTTGAAGTTGAAGCTGCAGCTGCTGTTCCTCTTTCTGTTGCTGTTGCATTTGTTGCCGCAGCTGCTGCTGCTGCTGATGCTTTTGATGCTGATGTTGATGGTGTAAAAACCCGCAAACAATAAGCCGAATGAAGCATCTGATGGATAGGAGACAGTCTAACAGAATAACTTAGTAAAAGGATAAGAGAGAGAGAGAGAGAGAGAGAGAGAGGGGGGGGGGGGGGGATGGGGTCAGGCGGACCACGGTTGAGAGAGATAAAGAGGAGGGGGAGGAGGCGCCCAAAGAAATTATCAGAAGCAGAAGATGAAGAAGAAGAAGACGAAGATGCAGAAGCATTGGAAGAAGAGTGAGATAGGTAAATAGTATAGAATATAGAATTTGAAGTTGAGTTTTTTTTTGCGAAGCGCTTTCTAAGACGTCGAAACAACGCCGCAGATTGACCCGGACGGACGGACGGATGGATGAATGGGTGTGGTGAAGTGAGGTGCGGTGCTATTTACTATTCATGCTAAGCCATGGCATGTGCAAAGCAAAACTGCAAAACAATGAAAAGCCAGTCCAAGAAACGGGCATGAATAATAAAGGAATCGGCGCCCCTGAAAAAGCTAGCTCAAGGCACCAAGATATATGTATATGCATGTATAGCCAGAGATTTAGAAAAAGACAGAAAGAGAAAGGGATAAAAAGAGTGAGAACGACAAAAATAGAGAAAGCGAGAGCGACAGAGCTGCTGGCAGCTGGGCAAACTTTCATTAAGCTGCTTCAACAGATTTCTTAATAAATGATTGAAAACGCAGTCTGCCAAATGTCATCAATCATAAGTATTGCAATCAATTAATTTGGCCTTGGCTTATTGCTAGGCAACTACCACACAGGACCAATCCCGGGGCAGTGGCAACTCTAAAGGACCTTTGCATTTCAATTTCAAATGCAGTTCAAGTCAATTGCAATGCTGTCCAGTTTACTGGCCATGTTTTCTACTGCTTACAGCCCAAGAGAGGATGTGGTTGGGGGAGGGGAC
Organism: Drosophila nigromelanica; assembly: GCA_004149465.1. Lineage (NCBI taxonomy): Eukaryota > Metazoa > Arthropoda > Insecta > Diptera > Drosophilidae > Drosophila > Drosophila nigromelanica. The sequence continues at coordinate 83,966 of SCDS01000573.1, forward strand.
TATGTTAGCAATTTGCCAAAAAGGCTGTTCAATGGAAATACAGCCCAGCACCTGAGCTGGTAGCGTGTGTTGTTAACTGACGTGTCACGAACTGGCACGACACGAGTTCATCGTGTTGGAAAATCAGAACTCGCTTTAATGACCTACCACGACTTAGCACGTTCCAAAAAACTCGCAAAATAATAAAGAAAATTCGTAAATATTAATTATAAAGTTCCCATTGAGATCTAATGTATTTTACCACTATGCTGGCCACAAAAATAGTTTCCTGCCAGTTGTTCAATTTGCTTAGCTTTCATTTAGGCACATTTTCCATTTTAAACGCACTTCTGATGTTATTTCACTCATTAATATCAACTTAGAAAAATTTGTTAGAAAATATCGAATCATAACATACATTTCGTGCCAAGTTTTAAGTATCTAGCACATCTCTGGCCATTATCTGGTACCACTAACTGTACGCCAGTTGGCCTGTCCATGTGTCTTGGCTGTCATTTGCAGCACATAACAAAGTGTCAATAAACGAATTTGGCCCAACAAAAAAAAAAAAAAAATAGAAGTAGGTGTGCAGCAACAGCAGCAGCAGCAGCAGCAAAAGAACAGGCAAAACAGCTTCTGAAAATATGTCCCGTTCACAATGCTCAGCTGGAGGCAGCGGCTCATGTTTGTTGTCTCGGTTACCTTTTCGAGCCAAGTTGATTAAGCTCTTGCCAAAAGGTGTTACCAGGCACTTGCCACCTGCGTGTGTGCCTGTCTGCGACATGGCCAAAATGAGTGCAATGAGTCCAGTTTCTGATTTCTGTAAAGCGGTGAAAAGCCTGTAATCTGTTTTTGCTAACTAATGGCTAAGCCATAGTTGCATTTGAAAATTGTGTTTTCTGTATATAGATTTTATTTCATTGGGTCTTAAATTTGAAAATGTTATAACAATTTACAGACTTCTGCCATAATTTATATTCAAGCACGTCGTGCTAAAGCACTTTGACTTCTTGTATTTTGTATGCTTTCAGTTTGGAGAAGTCTCGTTTCCCAAGGCGAAATGCAAGCAAAAATGGAAGAAGGCGACTTAAGACAGGTAAATATAAATTTATTTTAACAATATTTAAAAACAACCGAAAATTAAATTAAAATTTTTACCATATACCAGATTTTCGAGCTGAGATTCAGTAATGGTATACTTATAAGAATAATATATTTAGATATTACAAATAGTTTGTAATAAAGAAAACTAAATAATAAATATAAAACCTACTTATTAAGGGATTAATAGAAAAATCTATCAAACAGAATTTATAATAAGGATGTTAAAAGAAATTTAAAAAATTAATTTATAAAAATCGTGTAATTTCGATTTTTTTTATTTTCTGGGCGTAAGTTTTAAATGGCTGATTTTTAATTATATTAAGTTATATATAAGATATACAATTTTTTTATACCCTGAACTCATTGAAAATGTGTAAAAAGGGTATAATAGTTTTGTGCAAATGTATGTAACAGGCAGAAGGAAGCATCTCCGACCCCATAAAGTCTATATATATTCTTGATCAGCATCACTAGCCGAGTTGATTTAGCCATGTCCGTCTGTCTGTCCGTCCGTCTGTCTGTCTGTCTGTATGAACGCGTCAATTTCAAAAACTACAAAAGCTAGAAAGGTGATATTGGTTCATTCGGTTCGTATATACCATACGCAGATAAAGTTTATTTGAAAAGATCGATAACTCTTTCCGTTTTCTTATTATCTATATTAATCGCTTTTTTGAACCGGTTTTTTAGACATAGTTCCTAAAAACGCTAGAGCCACCAAATTTATTTCAATATGTTCGCGTAAAGCATAAGTACGCAGATTTTAAATACTTCAGGTTTTGGATACCTCTCTCCAATCGCCGTCAATATCGATAAAACCATAAAAACCGCGAATCAAATACTACAGTCTTGCAATTTGGTTTGGACATACATTTTGATGCTCTTAATAAGTCCTTAAAATTTCATAATTTGACGAGCAAATCAAAAATCTCTTTTCCGTAGAGGCGGCCAGACAGCTGATTGGCTGAAGTGCAAGCAATTTCTGTGTTCATGTGCACGCACACAACAAATGCAGAATTTTATCTTGCGTTTTTCTTTTATTTTTTTTTTTTTGCAAGGGTTAAGTTGAATTTTATCATAACAAAGCCAAATCGAAGTATAGCGCAGCCCGTAAGAGTTGTGTAGATAAACTCGAAGGGTGGCGGTTCGAATCCCGCAATAGGACAGTGTGGAATTTATGTTTTCTTTATTTAATTATCAATCATTATTATCAATATTTATCGTTTTTATAACAATAGCAGAACTTTTTTGGCGTTTCCTTGAAAATTTTGTTTAAAGATGGTTAAGTTATTTTATATTTAGTGGTATTGTGGTGCAGTCGATAAGAGTTATGCAGCTGAAGCTGAGGGTCAGCGGTTCGACTCCCGGTGTGGTATATTTATTTTTTCGTTGGTAATTATTAATTATATATATTTTTTTAATTTTTAACCACCTCAATACTTATCAAATGCCGATAGTTTGTGTGTATGTATGGGTTCAGGGTATCTCCTAGTCGGGAGGTCCCGACTAGAGTAATCTTGTATTTTTTTTTTAATTTGGTAAAATTTATCAGTTAATACTGTTGTGCTGACACATAAAATCAGCTCGAATTGTATGAATTTAAAAATAGATATTTATTAGCTGCATAAAGTCCGATATCGGAAAGATATACTTTTGGAGTCGCAGAAGAAGCAAAAATGCATTATATTTCTGTCACAACTGTTACTGTTACTACCGCTAGTTCCGCTGACCAGATCCGATACGTTGACCTGACCGCAAAAGTTTTTAAGCCCATTTCACTTGAAAATTATAACTGGCAGTCAGCTGCTAAGCTAAAGCGAAGTTGCAGCGCCAACTAACCACATACCGCACAGCCAACTAACTATCCATGCATACTCATATACCCACACTCACACTCACAATCACACTCAGGCTCGCAGTCGCTGACAGAGGGCCAAAAATTTGGATAGAACTCGGCCCGAAAAAAGTAGGCTAATGCCACTTTCGAGTTGTTGGCCGCAGAGTCGCTGTGAAGTGTGGATGCAAGTGCACTTGTTACCAATTAAGCTAATCCGTCAGATAATTAGTAACATAACACACACACACACATACACAACTACTCTGCTGGCAGCTCTTGTTGCTGTTGCTGTTGTTGCTGCTGCTGTTGTTGCTGCTGCTGCTGTTGTTGCTGCCTCGGCACATGCAATTTATAGCCGCACGTGGTTGTTGCATTGCATGTATCACGTGACACTTGATTTCCGGCGCAGTTCCCAGTTCCCTTTGCCAGTCTCTGTGCCCGCCTCTCCTCTGGCATTTCTCCTGCTGTGCTGGCAGCGTGTTTGCTTTGCTTTTCTTTGCGACTTTTCTAATTTGGACTCTGGCACAACATGCAACGAAGTCGTCGCGAAAATTTGTGGCTGCCACCTTATTAAAAGCGCCCAGCAGCTGAGTCTGGGCCTGTGCCTGTGCCAGGACCTGCAGCGTTCAGCGTTGACAACATAGCCACATCCTAAACCTCATTCTCATTCTCGTTCTCATTTTCAGTCTCATTCTCAGTCTCGCCGGGCTCTCGCTTCGTCTTCGTCAACTGCAGTTGCAAATTGGCTGGCAAATGTCGTTGCCTGCTTTTAGGCTGGCTTATTAAAATTTCAGTGTGTTCATTTGCTTGTAAGTCAGCGGAGGGGCGCGGTTGGTGTAGGGCGTGGTAAACTAGTCGACTTTCGGGATTACCCAACAACTAGTTAATGTTTGATTTGCCTGCCTGGCTGTCAGTCTGACTGAGACACATGGCTGCATTTTGGTGGCACACCCTTAATCTAACACAGCAACCCCCTCCCCTCCCCTCACCTTACACTTGTCGCTGCCGCAAAGTTTTCATTACCTCTAAACTGTGTTGTCAAACTTAAGCTGTCAAAATTTGCTGGCGAACTTTTACCTGCTGACAGCTCGCAAATGTGCGGTCATATATTGAAAATACCTATTAATTTTCCAGATTGCCAATTATCTTATAATTAAGCACAGAATTTGATAAGCAGCGAGAGAGAAAATTAAAAATAAAAACATTTTTTTTTCAATAACATGTAGTTTTTTATATATATTTATACAGTGTAAGACGTTAAAAAATATGATGTCCAAATTTTAAATGTATTTTTATTTATTTAAATGTCCAATAAATCAAATTCTAATTAAGGGGCTGTCTGAAATATTAACCTTTGACATATCTTTTAAGGCCATACAAGCATACAAGCGTTAATTTCTTCAACAATTCTTATATATTTTTCAATGCTGCGGGCTAATGAAAAGTGTGAAAAATGCCAGTTCTTAATTAATTACCCGTTTTAATTAAATGTAAAAATGCATAAAAATGAATTATTTCAACTTTATAAGGTAAATGTTTCTAAATTTATAATCTGTCTTAAGATAATGAGTATTTGAGTAAAAGTAAATAAATTAAGCAATATAGAAAAATTTAATTTTCTTTTTTTTTTTTTGCTATTTTATAGATGAGTTATTAAGTTGTGATTTATTATTTTTTTCCAGGCTTAACAAAATCAGAATATTGTATTAAATAGTTCTTTTAGGCAAGCATGTTAACAATTTACTTTATACTTTATATAAACCTTTTTTGTTGTTGGGCAGCTTATGACTTTGAGCAGATTAACAGGGTATTTGAAAAAATATATATCGAAAGGTATTAAAATATTATTAATGCAAAAGTTTTTTGACTTCTTAATTACATATATGTAAATTGAGTTATATAAAACCATTAATGATATCTTTTAATAAAAATCTGCTGGGCTCTTCAATTATCCTCGATTACCAACTAATTTTAAAAGAACATTGCTCTAATTTGTTTCTAAGTGCAGCAATCTTCAGAAACAACAACAGCAACAATGCCTACTCTAATGGCTAATTAAATCGCTTGAATTACAAGCCAACAATATTAAAATATTACAAAATAAACTTTTTCTGGGCCTCTCACTGAGACTGGGCTCTCAACTTCCCCCCTATCCCATCCGTTCCGAAAATGCGAGGCCGAGGCCAAAAATATTCAACAAAAACTTTTCACATTAAATAAAATACAAAATGCCCATTAACAGTTCGAGTGGATAAACTCGGTTTGCATTTCCACACACACACACACACACACAGACATACATGCCCGCATACACAAAGGACAACGCACACACATACACACACACAAAGAGGGCGCTTGCAAACAAAAATTGAATTTCGGTTCGAGGCTCAAAACTCAAAATCGCGTTGTTAGGGGCAGATTTAGGCGGGGCGGGAGGGGGTCTCAAAATGATGGCAAGCGTCGAAGGCGCATTGTTGTTGTCATGTATTGGTATTGTTGTTGTAACTGGTATGGCTGGGCATACAATAAAATACGAACGAACGACAACAAAGAAGTACAAATTAAATCCCAATTGGAGTTGACCGCAAAATGGAAAAGACCACAAAATTATAACCACAACGATGTGGGGGAGAATGGGAATAGGGGGTTAGAACGTATCACTACGGGGGCGGGTATGCAACAACTTGGCAGCACTGCCAAGGGGCTGCCAACTGCTGACGATTGTGGCTGCTGCCCCACTCAACCCAACCACCCACCCACCCAACGGCAAATCGAGGCTGCAGATAAGCAGCGCCAACTTGTGTTTTGTTTGAGGGCGTTGTGGCGCGCTTGGGGCACAATTATTGGTGGCGGGCGGCGAATTGTTTCCGGCTGCCAGCCGTCTCCACTTACCTGCCCCCCTCAATACGAATGCCTCTCTCTCTCTCTCTAACACATAGTTGCCAACGTGATTTTATTTTGCCAATTGATCTGGCAATCGAACCCAAGCACAATGCTTACATTTAGTTTTGATAGGCCAAGAGAAAGGCGAAATTGATATTTATATTTAACGTAAGCTAACAATAAGCCAGGCCAACACACACACAGACACAGTGTATATGTGGGTAAACACAGGGCGTATGCTTAATGTGGCCAAGTGACTGGCGGATTTCCTTTTGTGCAGCATTCAGACTCGATTGTATCGATCTATCTATTTATAGAACGCTTCTGCTCAGGGTAGCATGGGTCGAAGGTCCTGTCCCAAGGTTTACTTTACCCACAACATGTGCTTGAAATATGACAATTTTATTTATGACAATTTTATTAGATTTGCTGCGAGGGTTACCAAAATAATAAATTGCAAAAAAATATTGCTCGATGATAAATAAATAAATATTTTGATTTAATTTTAATAAGCTGGTTACGAATCTGTCTTGCAGTTGGTTAAAGATGTGCTTTAAAATATCTTTCTGTTATATTTCAAATAATGTAATTATTATTTATTTATTTTGAATCGTAGATAATCTAATTTTAAAACTTGCTTAAACTGGAGCAATGTTTACTAATTGAACAAATTGTTTGTATCACGAAATAATTGTACAATTTATTTTATAAACTTGTTTTATTAAAATGATTTGATTCAATTGATGCTACAAATTTACAACACTATTTCCAGAAACCATTTTAAAATTGAAATAATTTTTCGATTATCAAACTTTCTAATTTTTTTTTATTACTGTCTGCTGCAAGTTTTAGTTGTATGTCTAAAACATTAAGCGCAACTTTTTAGCCAGTTTTGCAATGCGTGCAGCTGGTTTTATAGGGTGAATTTGCCAATTTAAGCCAAGTCATATTCGTTTATGATATTAGAACAGCTGCTTATCTGCCAAGTTTTGCCAACGAAGCAATAAATTTCTAAAATGTTTGCAATGATATTTGCAGGCAAGCAAACATAACTTAAATTAAAACAAGTGTCTGCTCATCAAGCTTCAAAATCGTTGTTAATATATACATTACTAGAATTTATATTTTATTTACGATGTCCTTTTACAAAGCTCAACTTTTAATAACTATATTTTGTACAGGGCACAAAGCAGTCGAGCCCATTTAATTATAGCTCAAATAAGTTATTTACAGTTCGTGTGTATCTTTAACTGTGCGTTGCGTGTTCCACATTATAATTAGCCAACAACACAAGCGGCAACAACAACAATAATGAGAACAATACAACAATTGCATTGGCCCAATGCCGCCTCGTATGGCCACGTCAAAGTTTGGCCTATAAATCGTAGCGCCAAAATTTAAATTAAAACCAAATAAATTAAACGCCTTTCATTGAAGATTAATGGCCTTAAAGCAGCCGCATTCTGTGGATGCTGCGGACGGCGAACTGTGGAGGGGGTCGGGCAGATAGGGGGAGGGGTGGCTTTCTGCCTGCAGCGTCTCGCTTTGTACGCTTGACTGCGAATTTTATGGTTGATGGATTTTCAGCTTTGGCCCGCGAAGGCTCCACAGCTCCAAAGTGCATAGCCGGAGCCGGAGCCGTAGTCGAAGCAGGAGCCTGAACCAAAAACTGGAGCCAGAGCTATAATTTGTGTTGGCTTTAATGCCAACTATTTGCTTGGCCCGAAACTTAAAGGCCGCTATTACGACACGTACTCAATTCAATTTGTTCGCCAGTGATTCACAAATGAATATTTCCATCACGTGCTATTAAAGGTTCTTGTGAAAGCAAATAAATTGATTGGCAAAGTGCGTCAAATGAACGTATCGAAAGTTCCTGGAACTGGTTCAAACTAAATGCACAATTCTCTTTGTGAATTCTAAAACATTTTGTGTTGCTGTGGAAATTGTATTCCAACTGCTTCCAACTTTCATGTGATTTTGGGTCTTCAGCTCTTTATATAACTTTAGATTATTTAATTATTTTAAATATTACCAATACTTTCTCATTATAATTAATTAATTAACTTTTATATATTTCTATGATATATACAATTTAAAAACATTTTGCTTGTTATTTTCATTAGTCCAATGCAAACCAGTTTCCTGTTTTCCACAGTTACATAAAAATTTTATGTTTTAAGATACTCTGCAGTCATCAGTCAAGCTTTAAACTCACCTGTCTTCCAGCGTCACTTAATAATAAATAAAACAAAGTATTTAAAAACAACGCTTGAAATTTACAACTCCTCTTTTCGGTTTGGTCCAAGTATATATAGTATATATAGCTTCCACTTGTGTTTAAAATTTCATTTTTTCATGTTTCTCTTTTATTCTATTTAATTGTTTTGCATATTTAATAATAAATGCATTTTTCTTTATTCAAAACATGAATTTAGTCATACAATCTTTCTAACCAGTTGTCTGTTTTTTTTAACATACCAAATTTAATTGTTGAAGGCTGCAGGCAATGTTCATGTTTTGTTGATAAATCACAAAAAATAAAAAAAGAAGATTTTACAATACAAATTTTTGATTTGCAGTAAGCGTTCCCTAGGCAATATCCATTATTATAACAATGTAGAATAACAAATTTAACAATATAAGTTTTAATGTTGGACAAATTTTCACTACATAAAATTAAACTTTAATATTAAATAAATTTGTTGTTTGCAGTTAATATACGGGAATCGTGAGCGAGAACAGCTCGAGTAGATTATTTATCATCATTAATCAGCAGAGAGAGAGAGGGAGAGAGAGAGAGAGAGAGGCGAAAGTTCTCTGAAAATATGAAGTTTGCGCCGAAAGATGGCAGCGATAATCTCTGCAAATCGCTTGAGTTGTTACCAGAGTTATGTCCATAGCCGAAAAGTGGGTTAAATTGTAGTTGCTGCCATTGTTTACAGCTCGGCAGCTCCTCCGACTCCGACTTGCGGGAGCACCAGCTGCTGCCACACGCTTGCAAATTGTCAAGTTGCGGTTGCGCTTTGAATTATGCAGTTTGCAGTGCAGCGTGGGGTGGCTGAGAGGGGCTAGCAGGATGCGGCATATATACAAGCAGCCTGGCTGGCATCCTTTAACATAACAGTTGCAAAATTTTGAGAGCTGCAAGCAGCTGAATTTATATGCAGCTTAGTTGCAACCCAAAAATTCAACAAATTTTAATAATAATGAGCAGCACCCACACACACAGACAGTGGTGTGTGCGAGAGTGAGAGTGGGTGTGTGTGTGTGTTGCTTTATTATTTTAGCAGCACATGTCTACACACACTCGCACATACACACATTGCTCAGCTAAAAATTGGATTGCAGCTGACGCTTGGCAAAGGCAAAAGCAAAAGCAAAACAAGAATGTTGCAGTTGGGCGTAACCGACAGCGCAATACAGTATAAAAACAATTTAGAACAGTCAAATAAGCTCTGTATTATTAGTGTTCTTTCGAAAAAATATTGACTAGAGAAAACTTTTCTTTCGCAGCTTGAACCAATAAATATTATCTTGATCTTAAGTTGATTAGTAATCTATCTGCTAAATTTGGATATATATATATAAATTATAAATATATCAATTAAATTGATTTGCCACAAAAACTGAAAAGTTTCCAGTCTTTGCACAAAGCCAATATACTCATTATATTTTGTGAACGGGTATAAAAAATGAAAAATACAACTCCCCACAGCCAAGCAGCCCCCTCTAACCCCTCTGCCGCCCACATTCCAACATAATAATATTATGTTGCAGCTGCCAAGGCGCAGAGATCGTTGCAGTAACTGTTTGCTTAGCAGCACACAGGATAAGTGGGGGAAGGGGTCACATGCAGAAGGACGACTGCAGCGTAGCTGGTAAGGACGGAACGATGTGTATGTGGCGACGTGTGGTCGCAAATGATATTAACAATTCATTAATTAACCTCGTTTCGTTTGGGTTATGATGGGAAGGACAACGAGGAAAGCAGCAGCAGCAGCAGCAGAAGGACGACTGCACCTGAGCGGCGGCGTGTCCAGGAGCCCAAAATACCGCTCGTCATTGTTCTGGGTAGCAGCTGCAGCAGCAACAGCAGCAACAGCAACAGCAGCAGCAGCAGCTGGCCAAGAGCTTAGTCGTATGTGCATATTTATACAGTTAGTCGAGTTGATGGCAACGCCCACCTCTCAATGGCCCGGTTACTTTACGCTAAGTTAACTTTGAACTACTCATAACACTCGCATGTGCCGCGTTCCAAGAAACGTGCAAAACAAAACTGCTAAATAGCAAATAACTAAATAATAGATTTTCACACATATTTTTAGAATTGTAAGCACCCAAATATTTTTGGGCATATTTTTAGATATTTAACAAAGGCGAAATTGAGTTGTTTTTGAATTTCAACGCTACCCAGACACAAATACTGATATCAGTTTACAAAGTAAGCTTTCAGTTGCTCAGAAAATACAATACAAATAAATGATATTGTAATTGAGGAGAATTTCAAAAGGTGATATTGTATTGTGGACAATTTCCAGCACGCCCCATTTGGCCATTTGTAGTGCAAAGTAAGCCAAGCCACAAACGTTGATACCCATTTTCATTCGCAAGCAGCTTCTAGCCTAGTTGCTCTGACATTTTAAATAATTAATGTATAATGCATAAAGGGAATGAGAGAGGTGGAATAGAGAAGGGGGAGGGGGAGCTAGGAAAGTAGTTTCCCTTGGTTTCCCTGCCGAACCTCTGCTGCTGTTTAACAAAAATAAGTGGAAACTAAACTCAACCAAACTGAACTCAGCTCGTCTCAACTAAACTCGACTCGTCGCTGAGGGTGCTCGCCCAGGCTCCGGCTATAAATAAAAGATATTTTAATGTTTTTACGTAATTATGGTGAACCAATTAAATATTAAATAACATTGCGTTAACTCTGCGCTTGTGGCTGCCACACGGGGCATGGGGCATTCCAATGTGGGGGCAGACCAATGTGGGGGTCAAGAGGCGACAAATCAATCGGCAAACGTAATAAACTACAGGCAGGACACAGATTCAACTCAGACAGACGGCAATTTCCGCTCTGCAATTGACGTGTGGTCCAAGCTCCAAAAAGGCCGATGAGCTCTTTACAGGTCTCCATGTCCGGGACTCTCGGCATTATAATAAAATGTCTGATGCCCCGATAAAGAGACGACAAGCACTCTAAACTGCTTAGAGTTCAAGCCAAGTCTGAATGCCCTTCCAATTGAATGCACAGCGGGTGGCGGCTCAGTTCGAGGACACTTGAGCTCTCTCTCTGATATTATCACTTCCTGGACATTATTTGGCGCCATAGGCCAAAAGGCTTAGCTCTGCTGGCGCATCTCAAAGATGCGTTGCGACTGCCTGTGCAGCTGTATCTACAATCGTATCTATGCGAGGGTTGCTTACAAAGTGATATAAAAAAAAAAATTCGCTCAACAATGAAGGTGAATATTAAAATATTAAATAGGATTAGAATAGGAATATTAAAAAGGATTCGAGCATATATGTCATAAGTAATAAACTATAATATTTGAGAGTTTTATTAACTAATAGATAAATTATGATGGATGGCCAACAAATTTTGGTTACAGCCCACGCAATCTGTGTATCTGCTGTACTGTCAGAGTTTGTAAAGAAATTGCACTTTGACTCATGCTTATTACAATAAGCGACGTTCTCGTTGCCACCTGCTAGTCAAAGGCGGATAGCATTGAAGTCCTTCAGTCTGTGTGGTGCCCGCTGCACCGCTGCCCCGCCGCACCACAGTCGAAGTCAAGTTCGAGCCTTGTAACAAACGTAACGAACGGAAACGGATATTGCATACTTATGCCGAGTGCAAAATGGCAAAGAGCTGCGCCAGACGCTCCCCGGCAACCCCCATGGCAACCTCGATGGCCACCCCCATGGCACACCAAAACACACACATACACACACACACATACAGCCGCTGGACATACATCTATATGTACATATATATAGTAATACACACATCGAGCATCGCCAGCCACCGACAAACTTTGTGAAAAGGACTTGTAAAATCAAAAGCCGATTAGATTCCGTTTCAATGAGCAGCAAGCTGGTTGGTCATTTGGTGGGCGTGTCCACGCCCATACCATCGACACAGACTGCTTGCCTGGAATTGGGAATTGGGCATCCGCATTGATACAAAACACGGACTCATTTTAGCATTCGAATTCGCATTCGAATTCGGCTTTGGGTATGGGTTTGAGTTCGGTTTATTGCCGTTTGCTGCTTTACCTGGAAAACGCTCCAAAATTGAAAGGGCCACAACGTTAGCTTAGAGCGGAGCAAAGTGAGTGGTTGGGTGCTTGAAGGGATCCGACATGCTTCCTGCTGCGCCAAGGGTATGACCATATCTGGGCACTGCACTTGATTAGTTCCCAAATTCAAGCAGCCAACGTCATATATCAGTGGCCATAGCAACTAAATGGATCCATTGATGAGGTGCTCCGCACCGCGCTAGTGGCGAAAGCAGGCAGCTACACGAACATTATTATTATTTTTTCTTGGTTATATTTATATTATATAGTTATATTATATAGACTGCTAACTTTTAATTAGCACTAACCTGAGACTCGAACCGCATGTCCATTTTATTTTTTTTATTTTTATTTTTATTAAAAGTAAAGGGGCTATATTATGGGTTAGTTAAGTTTTCCATAAATGCTTGCAAAGCTTTATAAAAATAGCAGCTTGAGATACAAAACCTGCTTGTAACAGAATTAAAAATGTAAAACATTTTGGTCTGTCGTATGAAATCGAACGCATTTGTGCATTTTCAATTGACTTTTCATGATCTAATCATTTTATAGAACGAGCGTTCTGTTAAATGAATTGCTGCGCTTCTCGCTCTGGCTTAAAAAATCAAATTACGGCTCAGCGCTGCACAGCAGCAAATCAACCAAACACACACACACACACACACACACACACACACACACACACACACACACACGCACACACACACCCAGCTACGCTGGAAGCTGTTCAGCTGTTGCATTGCTCAGTGATGTGTGCGCTGAGCAACTGATTTGCCTTCTGAGGGAGGCAGCTGATGGGAGGGAGGGGGGCGAGCGATAAGAGAGAAAGAGAGAGGTGGAGATGATGTTGGGTGGTGGGCTATGAGCAGCTTGTCTATTTGTTTTAATCAGTGTAGTCGACCGGTGGGCTAATCGTTTATGATTTAGTTTTTGATTTGCACAGCCAACAATTGTACATAAATCAGAGACGGAGACGTAAAAGGTAGCCAGGAGGGTTTAACTGGTAACTGCTATTGCTAAACTCGGCAAATGTTCAACTTTTATTTATTTATTTTTTTTTTTTTTTTTGTGAAGCAGACCAACGGCAACCGCTGAGCCACAGAGAGAGCGGCCGCTGTGTGTTTTCGACTATAAAATTAAATTGCGATGTGGTAGAAAGTTAGCAAATGCCCAGTACAGCGGCAGCAACAACAAACTATTGCTTACTGCCCCACATTACACATTTGGCCAAACACACACACACACACGTACACAAACACACATACACACACACTTGCAAACTGCAGCAGCGAACAATTGTTCGGCGCATATCATTTGGTTAAAAGGATTCGTTTTGCTCAACGCCGCTGCCAACCAAACCATTGGACTACTGTGTGTGTGTGTGTGTGTATTAGTGTGTGCATGTGTGTGTAGTGATGTGTGTGTGTGTCTACGTACAAATCAACTAATCTACTCCCCACGGCAAAGTTACGAGAAGACCGACAATTATATCCGCTCTCTGCTCACAATTTTTGCATGTCGTAAAGTTTCTAGTGGTGCACAGACCCCAAGCCTTAACCCCAACCCTCCTTTTATCCCCTACTCCACACTCCTTGCAACAGTTGTGCAGACGGTGCGCCAACTGAGCTTCAAACACTCTGCGATTTTGGCATATGATTACATTAAGTCGGAACATTTTCACATGTTTATCAAGTTGGTTAAAGGATAAAACAGCTGGGATATAAAAGTGATTCTTTTGAGAACTTTCGATTAAAGTAAAGAATTGTAAAAGGATTTTATAGAAAGTGAAAAACACATTGGAGTGTTTATTCTTGTTCCACACTTCAATTACCTATTTCTTATTTTATGAAAATGTAAATTAAATTCTTCTTTACAATTTGCAGTAACTATTTCTAAAAGCTTAAAAACAAATAAATTGTAAAATTTCCCTGCCCTGACATAATGCTAAAGAATCTACGATTTAATATTTATTACAAATATTCCCTAGTTCTGTGTATCAAATTAAATAATAAATAAAATAAAAACTTTTTTTTATAAATTCTGTAAATGTTTTAGAGTTAAACTTCAAATAGTATTGGAATATAGTTACATATCAGGTTAGCTTAAGTCGAGTGTGCCCGTATTCCAGGACAATCTAAAATATTTCATTTAATGTGTTGCTTTGGTTTTATGTGACCGTTTATTAGGATGGGCATAATAGGTGTGAACGTATATACATACATTTAAATATTTTGATTTGATGAAAGTATAAAGTGTGAACACATTCCAATAAAATCGTGTGCAATTTGGTACTTATGTATATTATTTTAAAATGAATATCTGAATTTTATCACTTTTATTGAGTTTATATAAAAAATCTTAAATTTTTGCCTTAATATTGTGAGAGCATTTAAAATTCGTTGTTAACTCTGCTCCTGTTCTGGTTGTTGCATACTTTCAGATGCACAGCGATTTTACAATTTGTATATGGTAGATTTGTGTGTGCGAGTGTGCAAGTGTGTGTGTGTGTGTGTGTCTGTTGTGCGGAGTGTGAATATGCTCTGCCTGGCATTACTGTTTGTATTGCTAAAGTTGTTGTAACTTCGTTAAAATAAGCACTCTGTTAGTTTGCCCGCCGGCTCGATGGGTTCTCGTCCGTTGCTCCCCCTTCGATCCCCCTTTGCTCCACCGCCTCTAGTTGTTTGCCCCAAAAGTCCCCTTCTGGGCAGTGGCAATGCAGCAGATTTGTCGGCGGTTTTTGCTATTACTGCCACATACCTAGCTGCAGACCTTTTTGTTGCAGTTGCTGTTGTTGTTTTTGTTGTTGTTGTTGTTGTTGCCAATGCTGATAGTTGGCATCTGCATTAGTAATGGTGAGTGGCGGTGAATGGTGGCGAGTGCTGCGCAAAATTGGGTGGCTTTGGATTTGTCTGCAGCTTTGACAGGCGTTGCAAGCGCACCACAGTCAACAACTACCCAGCCACCCACCCACCCACTGTCATGTGTGGGGTAAACGTAAACGTAAACTTGCCGTTTAGTTTTTCGGTTAGCGGCGCCTTCAACTGCAGCTCCTTGGTGGCTATTAAACAGCACCACTTTACGCCCCAGCTGGGAGCCATAAGACCAGAGTATGCCCAGAATATACCCGGAGTATATCTGCGCATTCCATTGTTTTAGCTTTCGCTTTCGTTCCGTTACATGGCAGCAACTGCGGCAACTCCACGTACCGACAACTTGTACTTAGCGGCGTTTCCTTCCGCTCAACACGGCCAACAACCAACAGGCAACAGTCGATAGCCGATAGCCAACAGCGAGCGGCAAGTGGCAAACGGCTCGTTGGCAGCGATGTCTGAAATGCAATTAACTCGCATCGACATGCAATCTCCGGCACATACGACTGCACAACATGCAACACCAAAGCGGCAACAACTTGCAACAGCAGCAGCAGCAGCAACAACTTCAAGTGGCCGTAGGCACCGGGAAAGCCCTAAAAGCGTTGCAAGGTTTCAGTTATACAGGACAAAAAGGGCGTACACTGCCCGAAATTAAAAACCTTGCTTAAATATTTTTAGATTACCCTCAAAAAATATATATCAGTTAAAAATATCAGAAAAATTATTTTTTTTTAAATTTATCTGATAAAATATATGTAGAAAATACATAGTTGAATTATGTAGAAATATATAATTTTTTTAGGCATTTAGGCAAACTGAACAACAAGGAATTGGGTTCAAATAATGGACAAGTAATATATACATATGTATGTATTTTTTTTTATAGAAAACATAGTTCTGCGAAATATTTATGACGATAGCTTATACTTTAAATAATACTAACAAAAATAATATTTATAATAATAACAAACCTAATTTTTAAATCCACAATAAATGAAAATTTAAATTAAAATAATGATAATAAAATTTGTTTGCGATGTTAAAGCAATTGGTTACAAAAAAATAATAATAATAATCAATAAAATTAAATAAAATCTCAAGAAACAAAAACCCAATCATAGGAAAGAGTTTTTAAATATGGAGCTCATGACAAAAACCCTGTCCAAAATATCAGTAAGAAATCCAAGAAGAGCATTTATTATGGATTTATATTTCTTATGATTGGCATGACCTTTTGATGTGTTTGTATATTAAGAAAAATAAAAAAAAAGCTACTATGCTTAATTATGTTTACCATTTTTTTATTTTATATACTTAGTTTCGGTAAGAAATAGGTTACGTTAAAATTGGTTATCGCCAGGTTTTTACATTGTTTTCAATTACACATTTATAAACAAGTAAGACCAATAAATGGAAAAAAAAAATATATATAGTAAATTTGCAAGGTAATCACACTTGAAATGCACATTAAATTTAAAGCAAGCAAGCCTGACCGAAATGTGATACCTTATAAAAACTATGAAAAGTGCGTGTGGCAACAAAATGTGCTGCGGCAACTGCTGCAAAATGTAAATTCACATTTGGCCGTAAGACTTAAAGATTACACGAAAATGTGTATACAGAGCGCCTGTGGCAGCATTGCCCCCGCGGCCCTTAACTCTCTTAACGGCCCCGCCCCGCTGCGCCCCTCGCTCAGCTGGGGAGCACTTTTGGGTATCTCGCACTTTTACTTGTATTTTAGCCAGGCTATCAGGGCCGAGCCAAGTGCATCTAGTGCACAAGTAGAGCACTCGTCAGAGCTCTTCAGCGTGCCGATAATCCAATTATGGCTATGGCCCGGCAGCATGGCCAAGGGTCCGTCCGTCCGTTGGCTGCTTTTAGTTGTTTTTGTTTATTTTTTGCTGTTTTTGTTTTTGGGGTAAGTAGGGGAGCAGGAACAGGGAGTACCTGGCGTGCGCTCGTCTCTCACATAATTTTAGCCAGTTTATTTGCCTGTTGGCTTTGCGGGCTGCTCGCGTTATTATCAAGTTACATTGGCCAAAACACTAAAATGTGTGCATAAAAGGGTCGCAACCTGAACCCAAGCAGCTGCCAAGGCGCAGAGACAAGCTACCCGACTGGGGCTAATGTCTGAGGTTTGCCGCAGTCGACGACTTTTATCAGGGTGTGTATGTGTGTGTGTGTGTGTGTGTGTGTTTGTGTGTGCGGTATACCCATTTGCTCCGTTTAGCGCATTCAGTTTGTTATTTAAAACACGTAAACGCTCAACTAAACGAAAGTGTTTGGGATTTTCGGTTGAATTAGAAGCTAAAAAACATCGGCGAAAGGTAGTTAATGATAGTGGACAAGGTGGGCGCAAGTGGGCGGAAGGGAGCATAAATTTAATTAAAATACGCACAAAACACAGTGTTAATATTTCTAGCATTTTTATTTAGTTTTTTATTCAATTTCATTTGTATTGATATGGTTTTTGTTTTTGGTTTTCTTTTTTCTTTCACTACTTTAATTTTGCTTTTGCTGTTGGGCATAATAGGAATGAAAGTATAATAAAAAGTATACAATGCAATGCCATAATATTATTATTTGTTTTTTAAATATGCTGCCTCTATATATGATTGTATATATACAATATGATATTTTAATAATAAAAATGTTTTCACAAGAATTGCATCCGTTTATTGTATAATAAAAACGCTTGCCAAAAAGAAATTCCCAAAAAAGAAATGGCAACATTTCATGACCAGCAGCAGTAGAAATAACACCCTATTGACACCCTCAGATATTTGCATTGGGGGTATTTCTGGGGGTATTTAATTTAATTGATTTATTCATTTGTTCTCTCAGTGAATAGTTTATTTATTTAATTTATTTAATATTATTATTATACTTGTGCATTTTGCATCATCGTCGTGTAAACAACTACAATTAGTATCACGATTGTCATTGTTGTAACAAAAAAATATAGCAAAGTAAAAAAATGATTTTGTTAAAAAGAAACAACAACAAAAAAAGGTCGGAAAAATGTATTTGATAATTTATTCCATTTAATTGGTATTCATTGTTGTTGTGTGCACTCTGTAAATGTTTACGCGTTTCATTATGTTTTATTATGACCTTTCATATTATTTTTGCCAAAACTGATATGTACTTATATATCTGTTAAAAATTGACTGCCGCCAAAGTTCATAAACCTCTAGTAGTCCTTTTTACTTTTGTCTTTTAATTTCTTTTTTCATTTTTCTTTTATTTGTTTTTCAAGTGATAAGTGTGCAATGTGGCGTTACTACGTTCATTAAAAAACCATTATAATTGCTATCCAATTCGATCGTTTATATTTGTATTCGTATCTTTATATATTCATGTATATATATATATTTTTTTTTATTATAACGTACTTATTGGCCTTGCTGCTAAGTTGTATTCCATATTTTTATCTAGAAACGTTCTCAGCTTTTAAAAATACTCATATATATATATTTATATATATATACATATATATATATATATATATATATATATATATATATA